>OU342741.1:115839165-116127624 GCA_910589775.1 Avena eriantha
GCCATGCGCAGATTCTTGATGGGCGTGATGTAGGTGGGCCGGATGAGGGCAGGCGCGGGATCCGGTTCCCCATCCTTTTCCATCCTTCCGCCTACCTCGTCGCCCCGGAGTCGTACCTGGCCGCGCCGGCTCGGCTCCGCGGTAGCCGGAGTGAAGCCGTGCGCACGGTCGTACTCGCGCCGGGTGATCTCGAGTTGCTTGCGTGTCGCCGCCAGCTCCATGGCCTCTTGGAGGAGAAGCTGCCTCTCCATGGCGAAGTTGGCCTCCACCTCCTTCGGGTTGTCCCCGAGGTTAACCGGCGTGAGGAGCCGATCAATGTCCTCCTCCATCGGGTTCTGAGGCTGCGATGGCGCGGAGGTTCCGCCCTCGTCCGCGCCCCGCTCCCGCGGCTGGCGGGGGTGTGAACTGGAGCCGGCCATCAAGACCTCGACGTCGTAGGAAGCGACGGAGGCGCTGCTATGCAAATGCGGCAGCTCCGTGATGGAGACGATCCTCCTAGGGAAACGCTCCGGAACGGTGGCGACGTAGACGGGGAGGTCGCTGAAAAGCAGGATGGAGCCGTTCGCCGGGAAGGTGGTTCCGGCGAAGCAGGAAGCATTGTCGATGACGCAGTTGAATTTGCCGAGCGTGAGCACCAGGTCGGAGACCACGCGCTCACCGGCTGAAGTGCAGGGTCCCGTGCGGAACGTGACTCCGGTCGAAGCCATCAGCCCCACGGTGGGCGCCAACTGTCGTTGTATTGGGAACGGCAGTACCTAAGCAGGTTAGATAGAGGTGTGGGGACTAGCAGGGAAGCTATCGACGGCGTCCGCAGGCAGGATTGGATACAAGCACGCGTAACTGGATGCAAGAAGTACCCAGGTTCAGAGACCTCGTGGTGAGGTAAAACTCCTACTCCTGCTGATCTAACTATGAGGGGTATACGGGGTACAAGTGCTCCTCGAGCTGTATTCTCTAGCTACTGTCTTAAATGCACATAGACCAACCTTTTCTACTGAGTCCTTGCCTCTCCTTATATAGACAGAGAGGCAACGGTCTCACTGGCCAGTCCGGCTAGGGGGCCCTACAGGTGGGTCCCAGCCGGCTGGTCATCTACAGTATCCAGTACAACTATGTCCCATTAGAGTATGAGCGGTATGGTTGTCGTGGGCACAGTGAACGCCGTGCGAGCCTGTCGTCAGCATCGGGCCACTGTTCTCACGTCACCCCGCGAAGTCTTCGGTGTGGCCGAGTAGTTGCCAGTCTTGTCGTTGTACCAGGGCATGATGCACGCTGTGCCGCACGTCACCCAGTCCTCCTGATTGGTTCCGGCTACACTGCTGTAGCCGGCTGCTTCTCGTCGCTCTGGCTACCTCACGGTAGCCGGCTTGACTTGCCTTGTTCGGCTGCACTTACCCAGCCGAACGCGATCCGACTGCCGTATTTCTTGTCCGGTTGGGGTATCTGGAGGTCATCCCCCCGACAGGGATTGTCATCAATTACCAAAGTTGTGGGAGATTGAAAGAGCATGTGGGCCCCATGTGTGGTTTTGGTAATTAGTGACAATCTCTATGGACTAATGTTTGCATTAAGTTGCACTTGTAGGAATTGTTGAGCATGTGTTGGCTTCAAGTTAGAATAAATGAAGAAGAATCATTGTCTAAGGGCTTTGGGCCTATTGGAATTTTGTATAAGAAGAAGAATAAATAAAAGAAGATCAAGTGTGTCTTGAATAAGTAGATGGAGTTCCTCATGTGTATCTTCAAGACATCATCCAATTGGAGTTAGAAGAAATGTTGTGCAAGCTCAAGATGCACCATCTCTATAAGATCTCATGCTTGAAGCTTGCCATCCTCAGTGATCATGGAACGATGAATACAAGGTCAAAGAAGAGGTTTCCCCATGGTGTATGGGGGAGCATGTTTCAAATCTTCATTATTCGTGCTCAAGGAAGAGCAATCAAGAAAGGTGTCCATCTTGAGAAGAAAAAGATCGTCTACATCGAGCTCAAGTGGATTCGTCAAGGCAAAGGTATTATCTTGATAGGTTTTCCCTTTTGCTTGTCTCTTGTTGTTGTTGGGAGACCGGGTTTAGGATAGATAGCCGTACTATCAAGAGGGGCTCTCGAGTGAGTAACTTGATCATTCCTTCAAAGAGAGCTCAAACATTTGCAGACTTGGCATCATATTCCTTGGTTATTATTTGGTTCTTATCCATGAGAGGATTTAGAGCTTGTGTTAATATCCATGACAAGCTCAAGTTTATCAAAAACGGATTTCATATGCATTTTCTATTGTGTTTTCGATGTTGGAGGTTTACCGGTTTGTCTTTTATAGATAGGTTAAACCTTTCATCATTAGGTTCTATCCTACCTTGCTGGAATATTATGGTTCCCTGCATAATCTTGTAGAGCTTGTTTTCCTCTTCGAAACAAGCCCAAGATCATCAAAATCGGAGTCTGGATGCAAAAGTTATGATTGTTTTTGTATCAGTGTTTCTACCAGTTTTGTGTGGGCCGGAGACTCTGACCCAAATTCCGGCCCAGACTCGGGGGGTGTACAGAGAGCATCTGGAGGCTTCCCAGAGTCCTGGACGGAGTCTAGACCCCGGAGACTCCGGTCCTCGGGGCCAGAGACTCTGTTCCTGAAGGCCGGGAACTCCGGGATAAGTGGTCTGTGATACGTTGCAAACGTATCTATAATTTTTGATGTTCCATGCTTGTTTTATATCTACTTTCTTATGTTTTGTCCACACTTTGAGGTATTTTTATACACTTTCTTGGACTAACCTATTAACAAGATGCCACAGTGCCTGTTGCCTGTTTTCTGCTGTTTTTGGTTCTAGGAAAGCCAGAAAATGAATATTCTCGGAATTGGACGGGACAAAAGCCAAAGTCAATATTTCACCGAGGGGAACACGGAGCCAGAAGACGAGACTAAGGGGGGCCAGGGGCCGACCACACCACCTGGCCGCGCGGCCAGGCCTGGCCTGCGCCAGCGGGTGGTGCGACCACCTCGGGAACCCTCTCGGCCTCCCCTTTCGCCTATAAGAATCCTCCAATATAGAAACCCTAAGTACCGGATCAAAATTCCACGAAAGAGTCTGTAGCCGCCGTCATCTCCATCCCTAGATCGGGAGGGATCTGAAGTCTACCCGGCACCCTGCCGGAGGGGAGAATTCACCCTGGAGGCCTTCTTCATCACCATGCCTGCCTCCGGTGTGATGCGTGATTAGTTCATCTTTGGACTACGGGTCCATGTAGTAGCTAGATGATTGGTTCTTCTCCTTTGTGCTACCATGTTTAGATCTTGTGAGCTCCGTTCATGATCAAGATCATCTATTTGTAATCCTACATGTTGTGTTTGCGGGGATCTAATGGATATTGAGATGCTATTTCAGATTGATTATTGATTCTATCATGTCTTTGTTATTTGTGATCTTGCATGCTCTCGGTTGTTAGTACCTATCTTGGCCGAGTAGATGCTAGTAACTCCAAGAGGGAGTATTTATGCTCGATAGTGGGTCCATGCCTCTAGTAATCTAGGGAAGTGACAGAAATCTCTAAGGTACTAGATGTGATGTTGCTACTAGGGAGAAAACAACAATCCTTTGTTCATAGAACAATCGTATTGTTTACTTTACACACTTTGCTTAATGCAATTATCTGTTGCTTGCAACTTAATACTACAGGGGTTCAGATGATAACCTGAAGGTGGATTATTAGTCATAGATGCAGTTGGATTACGGTCTATGTATAATGTTGTAATGCCCAATCAAATCTCATAGGAGTCAATATGATTAGTATATGCATGTATGCTTTCTCAATGTTTGTCAATTGCCCTGATGTAATTTGTTCACCCAACATGTCATCTATCTTAAGGAGAATCACCACTAGTGAACTATGGACCCCAGTCCTTTCTTTTACTATCAATCTACAATCTACTATTTGTTGTTTTCTGTTTACTTTCTGCAAGCAATTACTATCTTCCACACAATACATTTAATCCTTTGTTTTCAGCAAAACCAGTGAGATTGACAACCTCACTGAGTTGGGGGCAAAGTTTTGTGATTGTGTTGTGTAGGATTCCAAGTTGGAAACAACACCTTGGAGGTGTTTCCTTGCTCCTACTAGTTCGATAAACTTGGTTTCATAACTGAGGGAAAACTTGTTGCTATACTCATCATACCTTCCTCTTGGGGTTCCCCAATGAGCTCAACATATTGAGTAAGCAAGACTTTTCTGGCGCTGTTGCCGGGGAGTCAAGGACATCTTCACAAGGGGAGTCCCTCATAACCAATCTCTTTACTTTGTTGTTTTTGTTTTGCTTAGTTTATTTCTGCCTTGTTTGCTTGTTTCTTTATCAAAAACACATAAAAAAAATTAGTTATACTAGTTTGCTTTCTTTATAAAAAACACACAAAAAATTAGTTCCCACTTCAAGTTGTTTTTATGTCTAGTTCTCCTCCAACCACTATTTCATTATGGATATCCCACTCGGTTTCCTATTTGGGAAAACTACTATCACTGCTAAGGTAGTAGATGAACCACCGCATGCTAGAACCTCCATGGAAGATTTTACAAGGTATAGAGAATCTGATAAGGGTAAAGTCATGAGAGTCGTGTTAAAAAGGTTGGATCTAATTGCTAAAAAAATTCTTAAATGTCATGATATAAATTGTTGCTCTGAACAGGATACTAAACATCTTAAATTCCAATGTGGCTTTAGTAAAGAATTTGTAATTATGAACTATCATTGGAATAACTATATTCCTCTTGGATTTGAAGAAGTAGAACAATTCGTTTTGTTTATGGGAGCTTCTGAAATAGAATCCTTCATGTCTAAAAACTATGAAACCTGTGTTGCTTGTAAAGACCTTAAATATATGGTCTCTTCTATCCTTGATCATTGCATACAAATTTTCAGCAATAATTGTTATATCATTGATTATAAAGAGAGACTCAGTCATGCACAAGAATGTGTCCACAATTTGCAGGAGCCTATGGAAGAAGAAATTGCTGAACCTGAAAGCTCAAAAGATGAAAAAGAGGAGGAGAGTGATGGACAAAAGGAGGAAGAATGGATTGGCTACCCATGCCTACCTTCTAATGAGAGTAACTCTTTATCCCTTACATTATTTGATTGTCCCCATGCTTACCAAAGGAGGATGAATGTTATGTTCCTGTGGATTCTCTTGAAAAATCTACTATGGGTAAAACTTGTGATAATAATTATGCTCCTATTATCTATGATAATCCCTTATTAGTGCCTAACTTCGAAATGCATGGTACTAAAGAGCGTTGCTTAGAAAATGTTTATGATAAAGCTCTAGATGATGGTCCTATATTGCTTGATAATATTAATTGTACTACTATTAAAAATGAGATTGGAGGGGTCTTGACCTTATCTTGGAACCCCATACCTCTTGAGAATGATCAGTCGCCTTGTTATAAAATTGTTAAAAGTGGGTTTGAAGGTTTTAATCCCATTATTTTTGAGCTTGATAAAAATTATGTGTCTGTAGATCATGAAAAGCATGCTTTATGTGATAGTTATATTGTTGAGTTTATTCATGAGGCTACTGAAAATTATTATGAGAGAGGAAAATATGGTTGTAGAAGTTTAATGGTACTGAAACACCTCTCTATGTGCTGAAAGTTTTGAAGTTACTCTTGTTTTATCTTCCTGTGCCTGTCACTTTGTTCTTTGTGAATTTATTTGCATATAATATTCCTATGCATAGGAACTGGGTTAGACTTAAATGTGTTTTGAATTTGCTTCTTGATGCTCTCTTTTACTTCAATTCATATTTCTTATGTGAGCATCTTCTCAAACTATCATGCCTAACTTAAAGGCATTAAAGAAAAGTACTTCTTGAGAGATAAACCCAATAGTTTTCTTGAGTCTTGGAAGTTACTACCTCTGTAATGACCTCTCCTTATCCTTTTTATTTGCTTTTTGTGCCAAGAATAACCTCTAATGAGAGAGAAGTAAGACTTGGGAAAGTTGCTGTCCCGAAACAGATTTTTGTGCTTCGTTGTAAAAATTCGTGTAAAATATCTGTATGTTGGTTTGAGCTGAGATTTTTTGTGCTTCTTCCCCAGGTTGTTATCCAACTTTCTTTAGTTCAACACTTTTCTATTTGAGCAACAGAAGGTCTTCGAAAAAAGCGGTTTCTACCTGTTGCTCTGTTTTCACAGATTTCTGTCATTATTTGCATTTGCTTCTTATTGATTCCTTTTGGGGAAATTGAGCTTTTTGAGGGAATTGCTACAGTAGCTTGTGTTTTAATGGAAGTTTTACTTGTGTTGATACTGAAAGACTTATTATCTTGAGTACACTAATGTTGCTAATGAAGATTGTGTGAAGTTTTATACGAAGGAAAATTTCAGGTGTAGAGAAAGAGTGTGTAATGAGATGAAGAATGGACTAAAGCTCCAGCTTGGGGATGCCACCCGTGTCACTCCAAGAAATATCCAAGAAGTACAAGCTTCAAAGCTTGGGGATGCCCAAGGCATCCCCTTCTTCATCAATAAAAATCTCAGGTTTCTTCCAACACTTCATTTTTATTGTTTCCTGCATAGTTGTGTTGATCTTGGAGCGTCTTCGTTTTTTTGGTTTTCGTTTGCTTAGTTTTCTTGAATAAATTGGTTGGACCCCCTCATTCATACATTAGTTTTCAAATAAATTGGTTTGGATTGGAAAAGAGTAGGAAAAGTTTATGGTTAAGTGGTAAAAAGGAGTTTGTTTTTGATTGTGGCCTATGCTTTGTCATGTCATTCTTTGTATCATTTTGGCTTTATGCTTAGTGATTTTGTTGTAGCATGACATGTTATAAACAATTGAGATTTCTTAATGTGCCTTGAAAGAATCATGCGTTGTTTTAGCATATTAAAGCATAGTATTGTGGTATTCTCCTTTGATGCTTTATTTGGGTTGACTTGGTGCATGCTCACACCATGTTATGACAATCTCAAGTTACCATAGCCTCTATGATTCTTTAGTTTTCGACTTGTATATGCTTTAATTAATGATGTTTTGTCGCTTTGCATGATTATGGCCATTATTGCTCTCTTAGTTGGTCGCTCCCAGTCTTTTGCTAGCCTCCATAGTAATTATGAGTTCCACTCATGCATCTAACTCCAAATAAAACCAAGTTACTCCAAAGAGTCCACCATACCTACCTATTACATTTGCTACTCCAACTATATTCAAGTTTTTATCTACCTTCCAAATTAAACTTGTTATGTGAAAATTAGTGATTAAAGCTCTCACGAACTTGATGGCACACTTTACTTTCTTGCACTTAATAATCTTGAACCATTGCGTCCATATTTGTTGCGTATATGCTTGCGCTTTATAAGTTGAAGTTAGCAAAACCATGTATCATGGGGAACGCTTTCAACATTGCACTTATTATTCCGTTGATATCATGATTCTTTTGCAAATGGATCCCAACGGTGTGAAATAAAAGGGGAACTTGTAAGATCATGGAGTTTGTATGTGTGTTAGAGAAATGCCTGGGCCGCTAGCCTAAGCCATGCCTAATCATGGTGGAAACTTGCAGCATAACCATAATGAGCATTCTATGAAGCATCCTCAATAGAAACCTATGCAAATAGCAAATAAAAAGATCGCTGAGATGCCCATTGTCTGTTGCCTTGTCATTTTGATATGGGATAGCTCCAGTGTCATGGGGCAAGGGGTACCCCATTGGCGGTTCTCTATGATACATATGTACTTACAATGACAAGAGCTTACTTGTGACTGAAGTTGTGTAGCATGAGGTTTGGTACTCGTAAGCAAGGGGCATGAGATTTCAACTTATAACTTGTCAAGCATATCCTATTAGTTGTGTCACTTTAACCTTAATCACCTAAAGATGCTTATGATAGGGGCAATGAGAGCTGAAAGCTAATAAGTACCATAATTTTTGGAAGCTCTTTATGAAACTTGAATCCCTACTTCCTTCTATGAAGGCCTTTCTTTTACTTTTATGACGAGTCTCCATCTTCTATCTTTATGCACCTACTGAGAGAGCATAGTGGCCATTCTTAGTTTAATGTGGATTGTCCCAAGACTTGTTGATTGATGCATAACTTTGATATTGCTTGTTCTTAAACTATTTGTATCTAGTCACCCTTATGAACTTTGAAGGTGTCATATGCATTTATGTTTTGGTACTCTATGAGGGACAAGCTGAATACCATTATCATTATGTTTTCTTTATGTGAAACAAACAAACGTCTTGCAAATCATTGTTATTCATGAATCTTTTGTTTGTACCTTTTCATGTTACAACATAGTTGCTATGTCTTATTGTTAGAACTATATCGTTCATGCTATGTTAAAGTACTATCATACGTTGCAAATGTATCTATAATTTTTGATGTTCCATGCTTGTTTTATATCTACTTTCTTATGTTTTGTCCACACTTTGGAGTATTTTTATACACTTTCTTGGACTAACCTATTAACAAGATGCCATAGTGAATGTTGCCTATTTTTTTGCTGTTTTTGGTTCTAGGAAAGCCAGAAAATGAATATTTTTCGAATTGGACGGGACAAAAGGCAAAGTCAATATTTCACCGAGGGGAACACGGAGCCAGAAGACGAGACGGAGAGGGGCCAGGGGCCGGCCACACCACCTTGCCGCGCGGCCAGGCCTGGCCGGCGCCAGGGGGTGGTGTGACTGCCTCGGGCACCCCCTCGGCCTCCCCTTTTGCCTATAAGAAGCCTCCGACACAGAAACCCTAAGTACCGGATCAAAATTCCACGAAAGAGTCTATAGCCGCCGTCATCTCCATCCTTAGACCGGGAGGGATCTGAAGCTCTTCCTAGCACCCTGCCGGAGGGGAGAATTCACCCTGGAGGCCTTTTTCATCACCATGCCTGCCTCCGGTTTGATGCGTGAGTAGTTCATCTCTGGACTACGGGTCCATGTAGTAGCTAGATGGTTGGTTCTTCTCCTTTCTGCTACCATGTTTAGATCTTGTGAGCTATGTCCATGATCAAGATCATCTATTTGTAATCCTACATGTTGTGTTTACGGGGATCCGATGGATATTGAGATGCTAATTCAGATTGATTATTGATTCTATCATGTCTTTGTTATTTGTGATCTTGCATGCTCTCCGTTGTTAGTAGCTATCTTGGCTGAGTAGATGCTAGAAACTCTAAGAGGGATTATTTATGTTCGATAGTGGGTTCATGCCTCTAGTAATCTGGGGAAGTGACAGAAATCTCTAAGGTACTAGATGTGATGTTGCTACTAGGGAGAAAGCAGCAATCTTTTGTTCATAGAACAATCGTATTGTTTACTTTACACACTTTGCTTAATGCAATTATCTGTTGCTTCCTACTTAATACTAGAGGGGGTTCGGATGATAACCTGAAGGTGGATTATTAGTCATAGATGCAGTTGGATTACGGTCTATGTAAAATGTTGTAATGCCCAATCGAATCTCAAAGGAGTCAAGATGATTAGTATATGCGTGTATGCTTTCTCGATGTTTGTCAATTGCCCCGCTGTAATTTGTTCACCCAGCATGTTATCTATCTTAAGGAGAGCCACCTCTAGTGAACTATGGACCCTGGTCCTTTCTTTTACATTCAATCTACAAACTGTTTACTGCTTTGTGTTTACTTTCTACAAACTATTACTTCCTTCCATTCAATACGTTTAATCCTTTGTTTTCAGCAAAACCGGTGAGATTGACAACCTCATCGCAAGTTGGGGACAAAGTTCTGTGGTTGTGTTGTGCAGGTCTCCATGTTGCTGCTGGCACCAGTAGTGCGTCCTGCCAACGTTTAGCTAGCTACACCTTTGGGGTGTTTCCTTGCTCCTACTGGATTGATAACCTTGGTTTCATAACTGAGGGAAAATTTGTTGCTATACTCATCATACCTTCCTCTTGGGGTTCCCCAACGAGCTCAACATATTGAGTAAGCAGTCTGCAATGACTAGTTGTCGTGGGGGGACCTATAAAAGGCCCCCTTCTTCCCCAAGGGGTTGGTGGCCTGCTTTCTCTCTCTCCTCCATTGTTTCTACCTTCAAGAGCTTGCAAATACTCTCAATACCTCCCATATTTCTCGAATATTGTTGGGGGATTTGAAAGAGGAGATCTAGATCTACAACTCCACCAATCCATCTCTCCTCTATGTGAGGGGAACATCTTGGGATCTAGATCTTGGGGTTTCTTTTGTGGATTTCCTCTTATTCCCCAGTAGCTTTTGTAGCTTTGGTGGAATTTGAGATTGAAGGACTTGCCATTGCATTAGGTGCATCGATTTGAGTTCTCTACGAATGATTTGGTTGGTGAAATCAAGAAGATTGTCCCTCTTGGGTTCTTGGAACCCTAGACGGTTGTGTGGCCTTTGTGGCATGTTCTTGGGGCCTTCAATTAAGTTGTGGAGCTCTCCCCAAGATAGTGGCCTTGGTGGCGATTATTAGGAGCCTCCAATTAAGTTGTGGAGATTCCTCAATCTTGTACGGGTTTGGTGACCACCCTCAAGTGTCCCATAATGGAATGGGTGCTTGCCGCGTGGTGGGTGCTCGAGAGAATAGGGTGAGGCCTCTTCTGGCATTGGTGGTCTTAGTACCGCCCACCCCTCCAACGAGATGTACTCCCTTGTTGGGTGGAAATCGGTAAAATATCGTTGTCCCCGTGTGCCTCGGTTATCTCTATACCTGAGCTCTTTACTTATGCACTTTACATTGTGATAGCCTTTGTGCTTGACGTAATGTATCTTGATACCACTTTGTTGCTTGTCTTGCTTAGCATAAGTTGTTGGTGCACATAGGTGAAACTTAGTATATCTAGGCTTTGTGCTTGACAAAATAAAACGCTAGTTTTATTCCGCCATTGTTAAGCCCATCTCGTAAAAGTTTTAAACCGCCTATTCATCCCCTCTAGGCGACATCTGTGATCTTTCAATTGGTATCAGAGCGAGGTCTCTCGCTTTTAGGCTTCACCACCTTGAGAGTAAAGATGTCGTCTAGTGAAGTAGTGTACTATTCCTTTTATATATTCGATGGCACAAATTATGGTGTTTGGAAATCTTGCATGCTAGATTACTTTCAGGACATTCACCCATCTATTGAGGGAATTCTATATATGAGTTTATCTTCTCCTATGGATCCCCAAAATGAATCTTTAGAGGAGAAGATGAACTCTTATATAGATGCTCAAGCTACTAAAATGCTTTTACTTGTTGTGAGTAATGTAGTTATTTCTTCAATCATGCCTTATAGGAGTGCTCACGAGATATGGACCAAACTTCAAGACAAATATAATAGGTCCAACATTATTGAGGATGATTGTATTCCCTCCACCTTCGACCATGATGAGTTCTCATCTTCTACCACTTCGCCTACATGTGATTTTTTCACAAGGTAATGATATGGTGAGTGGTGACAGAAATTGCAATAGGAATAATGTGCTTACTATTTTTAATCCTTCATCTTTATCTAGTTGCAATGGTCTATCTTTGGACTCTAACACTTGTAGCACTCAAAACTCCTCATATGCTAGTGTTGGTAGTTGATATGTTCATAACGTATCTATAATTTTTGATGGTTTTATGCTAATAATATGCTTTTTACACTCCTTTTTGTATAAAGTTTATGATTTATTTGGACTAACCTAATAATAGTTGCAAAAGTGCACAATGTTCTTGTTTTACACTTTGATGTGTAGGAATTACCAAGAATACAAGTGGAAACCTTGTTGGAGTCAAATTGGGATTTTTCTAGAAATCTGTCTTAGAACTCTTTTTGAAGATGATCATGTTCCGGGTCGAAGACGACATCAAATGGAAAACCCTTCAGCTACAAAGTTGTTGGAAATTTCACGACAAATGTTCCGGACATAAAATTTAGCTGATTCTGAGTTCGTACGGGCCTTCTAGGCCCAATTTACTGTAGCCTAAGATGGGGGTGACGGGAATCCGAGAAGCTATATAAAGGGAGGAAACCTAATTCGCCCAGGGCATCTCCACCAACGAATTTGCAGCCACCAAAGCCACGTTTTTGCCTCCCCCATGGATCCCATCTCCATGGGGGAGGGCTCCCAAGAAGCCATGAAGGAAGGGGGCTAAGGGGCGGTGCTCCCCCATGATACCAACAACGGGGAAGGAGTCCCCCCCCCCCCCGCCGCCAGCGCCGCCCTCTTCACCATATTCACCGCCATCTCAATCACCTAATCCTCCTAGTATGCAGTGGTTCATCCTCCCACACACCTCTGTACCGTCCTATGTAAACATGGTGTTTGATGCTATAAGTTATAATCATATGATCTATGTCATGTTTGCGTAGTTTCTTTGTTCTTAGATTGAATGGTTGAATGTCT
The DNA here is from genome assembly GCA_910589775.1 of Avena eriantha. Taxonomy (NCBI): domain Eukaryota; kingdom Viridiplantae; phylum Streptophyta; class Magnoliopsida; order Poales; family Poaceae; genus Avena; species Avena eriantha. The sequence goes on from OU342741.1 coordinate 115,851,494, forward strand.
TTGGTTCATTAGAGTTGTACGTTGATATGGTACAGTCCTTTGGTGTCCATTATATTTGTGCGCGCATGGATTAAACATCATAGGGTTTATAGTATGTGTAAAAGGAAATGGGGAGTTCTACTGGAGTGACAGAAACCTGAGGACGCGAACCAGAACGTTGCACATATGGGAGTAAGAGGACCATTAAACTTAAGGCTATGGTTGAGGAAACCTTAATGTATTGATTAGTACTTACGGATGTTTGCTAACAATCCAATCATATAGTACATGTAATTCCAAGTAGTGAAGCGCATGTATATTTAGCCTCTCCCACATAGAAAACTGTATCGAAGACAATGAACCCGATCTATTCGCTATTTAAACTTGGACAAAGCCACCACAATTACCACCACTGTTCCACACTCATGATTCTGTTAGTTTAGTGTATTTTATTGCTGCAGCAACTAGCTTTACTTTCTAGTTATTTATTATCATGCAAAGTTATCTCTATTACTCGTATTGTTGCTCTAGTTTTATTTCCTAGATAATGCAAACGTTTAGTGTGCGTAGAGTTGTATCAGTGGTTGATAGAACTTGAGAGAATATTTATCCTACCTTAGCTTCTCGTTGGGTTCGACACTCTTACTTATCGAAAAGGCTACACACGATCCCCTATACTTGTGGGTTATCAAGACCTTTTCTGGCGCCGTTGCCGGGGAGCAATAGCGTGTGGGTGAATATTCTTGTGTGCACTTATTTGCTTTATCTCTAAGTAGGTTTTACTTTCAGTTTTAAGTTGTTCTCTATCCTAGTACGGATATGGAATACGAATTACAAAAAAAAATAGTTGTACTTGTTACCTAAAAACGTTTTCAAAAAGGAAAGTGATTGGAAAGATGAATAATGGTTAAGTGGGGGTCGACCTTAAACACTTGTGTTCATGCCTATGAAACCGAAACAAATCTTTTCATGGAAGCTTTTCAGTTAAAAACTTGTAAGAATGCATGAAGCCTTGAAAAATAAAGATATTTCTGGTATTGATCTTAATGCTTATTCATTCAAAAATACTTGAATCTTGCTCCTATGCCTAACTTAAAGGCATTAAAGAAACGTACTTATTAGGAGATAACCCAAAAGTTTTAGTTGAGCCTTGGAAGTTATTGCTTTAGTAATAAACTCTCCTTATCCTTATTATTGCTTTTTGTGCCAAGAGTAACCTCTAATGAGAGACAAGTAATGCTTGGGAAAGTTGTTGTCCCGAAACAGATTTTTGTGCTTCGCTGTAAAAATTCGTGTAAAATCTCTGTATGTTGGTTTGAGCTGTACTTTTTTGTGCTTCTGCCCCAGGTTGTTATGCAACTTTCATTAGTTCAACACTTTTCGATTTGAGCAACAGAAGGTCTTCAAAAAAATTGGTTCCTTTGATAGATTTCTGCCATTATTTGCATTTGCTTCTTGTTGATTCCTTTTTGGGTTCTCTTTGAGGAATTGAGCTTTTTAAGGGAAGTTATACAGCAACTTGTGTTTTTATGGAAGTTTTATTGGTGTTGAAACTGAACCCAAAGACTTACTATCTTGAGTAAACTAATATTACTAATGAAGATTATGTGAAGTTTTGTATGAAGGAAAATTTTTAGGTGTTAAGGAAAGAATGATGTAATGATATGAAGAATGGACTAAAGCTCAATCTTGGGGATGCCACCCCGTGTCACCCCAAGAAATATCCAAGAAGTACAAGCGTCAAAGCTTGGGGATGCCCAAGGCATCCCCTTCTTCATCAATAAAAAACTCAGGTTCTTCCAAACACTTCATTTTTATTGTTTCATGCATAGTTGTGTAGTTCTTGGAGTGTCTTTGTTTTTGTTTTTGGTTTTCGTTTGCTTGATTTGCTTAGTTTTCTTGAATAAATTGATTGGACCCCCTCTTTCATACATTAGTTTTCAAATAAGTGTGGTTTGGATTGGAAAAAGAGTAGGAAAAGTTCATGCTTAAGTGGTAGAAGGAGCTCGTTTTTTACGGTGGCTTATGCTTTGTCTTGTCATGCTTGATATTGTTTTGTATTTATGCTTAGTGATTTTTGCTGTAGCATGACATGTTATAAACAATTGAGATTGCTTAATGTGCCTTGAAAGAATCATGCGTTGTTTTAGCATATTAAAGCATATTATTGGGGTATTCTCCTTTGATGCTTTATTTGGGTTGACTTGGCGCTGCTCACACCATGTTATGACTATCCCAAGTCACCATAGCCTTTATGATCCTTTAGTTTTCGACTTGTAATATCACGTTATGCTTTAATTAATGATGTTTTGTCGCCTTGCATGATTATGGCCATTATTTCTTTTTTAGTTGGTCGCTCCCAGTCTTTTGCTAGCCTCCATAACCAAGTATGAGTTTCACTCATGCATCCAACTCCAAATAAAACCAAGTTATCCCAAAGAGTCCACCATACCTACCTATTAGCATTTGCTATTCCAAGTATATTCATGCTTTTATCTACCTTCCGAATTAAACTTGTTATGTGAAAATTAGTGATTAAAGCTCTCGCGAACTTGATGGCACACTTATTTTCTTACACTTAATAAACTTGAACCATTGTGTCCATATTTTTTGCGTATATGCTTGCGCTTTATAAGTTGAAGTTAGCAAAACCATGTATCATGGGGAACGCTTTCAACATTGCACTTATATTCCGTTGATATCATGATTCTTTTGCTTATGGATCCCGGCGGTGTGAAATAAAAGGGGAACTTGTAAGATCATGGAGTTTGTAAGTGTGTTAGAGAAACGCCTAGGCCGCTAGCCTAAGCCATGCCTAATCATGGTGGAAACTTGCAGCATAACCATAATAAGCACTCTATGAAGCATCCTCAATAAAAACTTATGCAAATAGCAAATAAAAAGATCGTTGAGATGCTCATTGTCTGCTTGCCTTGTCATTTTGATTATGGGATAGCTCCTGTTTCATGTGCAATGGGTACCCCGTTGGCGGTTCTCTATGATACATATGTACTTACAATGACAAGAGCTTACTTGTGACAAGAACTCTTTTTGAAGATGGTCACGTTTCGGATCGAAGACAGCGTCAAATGGAAAACTCTTCAGCTACAAAGTTGTTGGAAATTTTGCGACAAACGTTCTGGACATAAAATTTAGCTGATTCTGAGTCCGTACAGGCCTTCTAGGCCCAATTTACTGCAACCCAAGATGGGGTGACGGGAATCCGAGAAGCTATATAAATGGAGGAAACCTAATTCGTCCAGGGCATCTCCACCCATGAATTTGCAGCCACCAAAGCCACGTTTTTGCCTCCCCCATGGATCCCATCTCCATGGGGGAGGGCTCCCAAGAAGCCATGAAGGAAGGGGGCTAAGGGGCGGTGCTCCCCCATGATACCAACAACGGGGAAGGAGTCCCCCCCCCCCCCGCCGCCAGCGCCGCCCTCTTCACCATATTCACCGCCATCTCAATCACCTAATCCTCCTAGTATGCAGTGGTTCATCCTCCCACACACCTCTGTACCGTCCTATGTAAACATGGTGTTTGATGCTATAAGTTATAATCATATGATCTATGTCATGTTTGCGTAGTTTCTTTGTTCTTAGATTGAATGGTTGAATGTCTTTGGTTCATTAGAGTTGTACGTTGATATGGTACAGTCCTTTGGTGTCCATTATATTTGTGCGCGCATGGATTAAACATCATAGGGTTTATAGTATGTGTAAAAGGAAATGGGGAGTTCTACTGGAGTGACAGAAACCTGAGGACGCGAACCAGAACGTTGCACATATGGGAGTAAGAGGACCATTAAACTTAAGGCTATGGTTGAGGAAACCTTAATGTATTGATTAGTACTTACGGATGTTTGCTAACAATCCAATCATATAGTACATGTAATTCCAAGTAGTGAAGCGCATGTATATTTAGCCTCTCCCACATAGAAAACTGTATCGAAGACAATGAACCCGATCTATTCGCTATTTAAACTTGGACAAAGCCACCACAATTACCACCACTGTTCCACACTCATGATTCTGTTAGTTTAGTGTATTTTATTGCTGCAGCAACTAGCTTTACTTTCTAGTTATTTATTATCATGCAAAGCTATCTCTATTACTCGTATTGTTGCTCTAGTTTTATTTCCTAGATAATGCAAACGTTTAGTGTGCGTAGAGTTGTATCAGTGGTTGATAGAACTTGAGAGAATATTTATCCTACCTTAGCTTCTCGTTGGGTTCGACACTCTTACTTATCGAAAAGGCTACACACGATCCCCTATACTTGTGGGTTATCAGTAGTCCTTACATATCATGTAGAAATGGCTTGAATAATCCACATAATGATATGCTTAGTGTTTGTATTGCTAACCATGTAGAGTAAAACAAAGATGCTATGGGCCAAGACAATGTTTTGAATGGAGCTACAAATACAATCTCATCATCACCTTCTTCCAATTCTAATATATGCCTTATGGCTAAGGGAACAAAAGTAACCTCTTTGGATCCTAGTGTATCTCATGATGATGATGATGTTGATAATGATAATGATGATGATCTAGTTGATTATGATATTGCCTCCATTCAAGAGATGGGAGAGATTGTCTTTAATGATAATGATAACCCCCTTCTAGGCGACATCCGTGATCTTTCACTCGTCCTTGTAGTAGTCAAAGAAATCGTTGTCGCCGGCCGTACATCCCAACCTCGTCCTCGTTGGTGAGACACCGGTAGGCTATTTGCAATCGCACGTGGTAGGCTAATTTTTAATGGTGATAGTTATTTAAGGAGAGGCTACGATCAAGTTTAGGAAGGACTCTCCTGCCGTATAGAGCAAAGATACGATTAGGATACAGCGCACAGCTACACACGAAGGTGCTAGGGAGAGGCGGCAATATTGAGATGGGAGGCGAGGTAGAGTCCCCGTGGCGAGGAACAAGATTGAATACCAGTTTTTTTACTTACCGATGGCTTTGGCGGTAATATAAAGTTTGGTGGGAGGGCAAAATGGTATAAAAAAGTGTTGCACGGAGGTACCAGGGAGAGGAGGCAGGATTGAGATGGGAGGCGAGGCAGAGTCCCCGTGGCCAGGAACAAGATCTATTACCAGTTTTTTTACTTACCGGTGCTTTTGGCGGTAATATGAGGTTTGGTGAAAAGGCAAAACGGTTCAAAAAAGTGTTGGACCACAAGAAACACTTCGTCTTTTATTATTAGGTATAGATATAGATATATATTGTGAAGTTTACACTTGAGGCCCTTAGAGCATGACTAACAACGCCTGTAAACATGCCAAACCCGTATTTTTCCGGCGAGTATACGGCCTCTAGGCCGTGTGGGGGAGCTAACAGAGCCCGTATATGGCCCAACCCGTAAAGAATTTTCATGGGCCCCGGTTAAAAGCCCTCTCCGACCCCTACTAGTACCGACCGACGGAGCGGGCACGGGTCAAAACCCTCATCCCTCCGTCGTGTCCAAACCCTAGCCTCACGCCGCCGCTGCTCACAGCCCTCTCCTCCGGCGAGCGATTCGCACGGCTCCGGCGCAGATCTGCCCCGTCGACGAGCAGATGTCCACCCTGCGCCATGGATGCGGCCTAGGGGTGGCCGTAGAAGCGGGGGAGGAGGAGGAGGTGGTGGCCGTCGGCCGCCTAGGAGGTCCTCTCCGCATCTGGCGACGAGGCGACGAAGGCGCTGGTGAGGTCCATCGGGGCCAAGCGGCGGGCGGCCTGCCCCTGGACCAATTAGGGGATCCGTCCCCTGTTGTCGCTCACCCCCTACGCAAACGGAGCCCGCACGCCGGCGCCACGAGCTCCCCTCCGCGAGTAGCTCCGCCACTCGCCATCGGCGAGACTTCGTCGTCGGCCTCATCCTCGTCCTCGCCCTCGCGCAGGCGCCGCGGCGACGAGGGGGAGATGGAGCAGCTCCGCAAGGCGCTAGCCGTCTTCGCGGCCGACCAGTAGGAGAAGAGGTGCCGCGAGGAGGAGGAGGAGGAGGAGGTAGAGGCTGCCGTCGCCGCGGTGGAGACGGCCATACGACATGAGGAGCTGGAGGAGGCCCTCGCGGCGATTCGCGACGCGGAGGAGGAGTAGTCCGGACCTGGCGATGATATGGAGATGGACATCATCGGCCTCGATGACTAGATCGACGGCGAGGCGCTCCGACGAGGCTAACAGAGCTCGGATTTTGGCCATTCGAGGACGCGGTGGCATCCTCCGACGAGCTCTCCACTTTTATTTTTATATTTAGGTGTAATTTTGCCATGTAATTATATGTACGAATGATGATCAGCAACGCACGAGTTCAATCTTTCTGGAGAATTTTAAATTTTGATTTTACGAATTGCATTTGCAGTGCTGTTCTGCGTTCGGCGCGTTTGAATCCGTAAATCGCTGGTACGAGTGCCTGTACTAGTGATTTACGGGTCGCGCTGTTAGTCACGCTTTTTAAGAGGGTGTTGTGTATAGGGGTTATATAGACTCTCCCTTCCCCTCGAGGAGTAGTACTAGTAAAGATCGGCGAAAAAGAGAATCTGCAATCTTTATCTGCTGACTGCTGCGAAGGTGGTTTGCAAGAGAGGATAGGCAGGAGATCCAGCAGCAGATGGGGTTCAAGAAGCCGGACGGGGGGCGGGAACCGGAGAAGCCGAAGCCGGACCCGCAGGTGCTAGTGCCGCCCGTCTTCGACTTCCCTCCCATGGCCGCCCGCACCAGGTCGCCGTCGACTTCTTTTTTATGAGAAATCCCATAAAATCTTTGTACTTTTCTCTCTCGTTTGCGAATCGGAGAGAAGGAAGACCACTTCCCTCCTGATGTGCATCGTCTTCCCCCACCCCAAAGTATGCATTGTCTTCTCCAAAGTTAGTTTTCTCCCGGATCTACCGTGCTTCTCCAAAAGATCTGTCTTCCTTTTCTACTCAGGTCATCTTTCTTTATGCAGTATCTGGGATATACTGATCACCTCCGTTGTTAGATAATTCGCTCGCGCTCCCAATCTCGATCCGGCTAGTTCAGATGCAGATGTATGCATATGCGATATGTGCGTCGATGCTCCTTCGGTAGATATGAGGAGGAAGTAATCCTTCTGCAGTTAGGCCGTGATACCTCTACTACTCGCAGCACTGTGTATAGCTCTGGATTGCTCTTAATTTGATTTCTGTGTGCGCTCAAGTACCTAATCAATCATGCAGGATGTCGGTGCCGGCATATGAGCTCATGTTTGGGAAGCTTGCCCAGACTCTTTGATGACTACCTCTATCATTCTGGGGGTATAGACGCGCAGATTATGTTGAAGCAGCTGGGAGATTCTCATGTTGATCTGACTGCCACCGTATCCATTATGCAAGCATGATCCTTTTCCTTTTGTTATATGGTTCTCTACTTTACTTTCCATATAGTTGTGTTTAGGTAGTAGTATTATTTCTGTTGAAGCTTGGCATAAAATGAGTTCTTAATTTTTAGCTATATATTTTTTTGTTTTTTGTTTTTCGTTTTTAGGGACTCTTGTCCCTTTTCCTAGGTTTTTGCAAGAGAAGTTATTTTTCCATAACTTAATTCACTAGATGTCTACAAATGGTGGGGAGGCTCACTTTCGTTGGCAGAGGTGTCTATTGCATAGTTTATGATAGCAACATTACCTAGTTCTTTTAATATCTACTTGATACGATGAACACCAAATGAGTTGACTTATTTTTTGTAGGGATTTGGACAATCCCCATACATTTGTTGACTTTCTCGTGTCAACTTCAAAACCGTATGCAATCTCTTGTTAACCATGAAGAGTTCTAATTATGTTATGTGGCATAAATTATACTGATTTGGCTTTAAACTTGTATTTTCTAGCACAATGCAGCTGGCTTCATGTGTTTACCATGCGAAGTATCGTATTGGCGCCTTTGGGACGATCTCTTTGATTATGGCAAACAGGTAAGTTTTATATATCTTCACTGCGGCTGTTGATCATCCATTTAGTTGTACACAGCTTCCCATTGGCATCTTGACATTATTGAGATATTTCCATGATCCAGAACTAGATGTTCTCTTTCTTGATTTCTAAATATGACTAGTAATATAGTGAAGTGTATTTTCCCTGTTTTGCAGAGCATGCTCAGAAGATTATGGTGTCATGGGTTTAAGATATGGTTCAGAGAATCTATCCATTGGGGCGTCCTTTATTCCATTTTGTTGTATGCAATTACTTATAGTTCTAGCTGGAGTATTGAATGATGATTAAAGAAAAAAACTAATACTTTTGAAGTACCTATCAATATCGATTCTGAATCTATTCACTTGTGCTATTCTGTAATGAAGTAATACTCCCATTCAACCATGTCTTATTATGCTAATATTACCTTCCCTTGTAGTGTCTAGTGAGGTACCCTATGGTGCATGGTTTGTTGGGAGAAAAGGCAATTTAAGTGCAGGCGTACAATACAAGCCACTAGGTGTGTGTTACGAAACATTCACTTATTATTAGAGCAATATTTTATTGGTCATTAATTTTGAGGCTCTTGCATATTCCTTTTTATTTGGCACATTTTGTCCTGTTAAATGGAGAAGAACATAGGCAACTTTTTCTTAATTTAGTGCGAGGCTGCAAAACAGATAAACAAATGGTTCCACATTGGTTTCTCTCTACGATTGGTTTCTAGTAGGACACTTGTAGACCCTATTATGTATTTTATACCTTTAAGGAATTTTAAAAATAGACAGGCAACTAGTCAAGTACATGTGTCCAAAAGTTTGCGCAATTAGCGAGTTCTTTATTTCTATAAAATTATAAGATTTACGTGTTATTTGCTCAACTGTTCCAATTCTAGGTTATCAAAAGTTACACTGTATCTATCAGATTCAAATGTTCTACTGGCATGTCATATACTTATTAATTATTATTACCTGTTCCAATAGGCTTTTGCTCTTAGTAATCATGTGCTGTTTCCTACATTAAACAGGATATATATGTTCACTTTGTTTACACTTTCCAGCTTTTTATTTTACTGTGACAAGACGCAAACAGTTCATTTCTTTTGTGTCAAATGTACCCCAACAGGTGGAAGCAAGCATCCTATGCCTTTTACAGACTTGAAGTACTGGAATTGTGCTATCAGTTATGGTGTCAGCTCAACTAGCCCACTCAGCCCTTCATTTACTTTTGCACTGGAGCTTGTTCGAAGATCGCAGGTTTGTTATAATTATTCCTTACAAGCAAAGCTTCATATTGTTGGTTAGCTTGCAATGTCGTAGGTATTATCACAAGATTATAGAAAGAGTGCCAGCCATGATGGGTAATTGTAAAACATGATTATTCTGCCTTATCCTTCAGAATTTTTTTTGGAACTATGCAATTCTCTGTTTATATTTAAATAAATTGCTACTTGTGCAGTCTGCACTTATTTGTAAAATTCTTGTATTTTGACTTGCAAATAAAGAATTAGACGACTATAAAATGTGACCTTTAGCTACTATAGGAGTACCTTGATATCCCATTAAATCTCATGCGCAATAAAAATTACATTTATTTTCTCTCATGCAACGGCATTTTCTTTTCCTTGGTGTGCAGCTGGTTGCATCATTCTATCAGCATCAGATTTCTGGAAAGGTAAGTGCAATTGCATTTCATTTCATGATACCTAGGGAACTGCTCCCTATTTTTATGAACTTAAAACATAATTAAGATTTAAAGGATATCTCCTCTTTATCATTCAAAGCAATTTACTATAGCAGTTTGCATAAGAAAAATACTCTGCCAGTCCTTAGGGATTGGTTTATTCGTCTTGTTGGAATACCATCTTTTCCTAGGTGAATAAACTAGCTCGATAATGTGCATATTATTGTGTACCTGGCCATTGTTCTCGTCCTATTAGCTAGTTGCGTATGTAGTAGCCATGTAATGTTTGTCCTCTATTTGAACTTGTTTGTCCTCTATTCGAACCTATAGGAAACCATTTGATAAACTTCAGTATTTAATTTGGGGATATCCATGCATCAAAATTTGATTATGAGCATTTAAAAAATCATCATATTGTTTGGAATTTTAGCAGAATATAAATTCAATTTGGGATTAATGTCCAGAATTAATGAAATTAGGAGAAACCATAATCACCCTGTGAAGCGTGGCTTTCGTGAGTTAAAATACTACATCAGGTACTAAAATATCTTGTTTTGATTGAGTCTGCATGCCATATCAGTTACTAAAATTATTGTGGTGGAGATGATATCATTGGAACTTTAAACTATTGATCTCGGGCTTGAGCTGGCCACAAGGTATAAGCTTAAGCGAAGACATATTTGTCAGTTTTGTGACCGATTCAGTTTACTGCAACTCCGTCTTGTGTGATCTTTAGGGTGGATAAAGACAAATCAACAGATGATGTTGACAATTCCATGTTTCAGATAGCTGCAAGTTGGCAGCTGGATAAAAACTTACTTGTAAAGGTCAGCTGCACCTCAATTATTTCCTTTGACAGAATGTGCAGAGTATCATGGCAACCAATGCTTCATATGCATGACCTGTCTTGATGGTTTATTTTGGAATATTGGATCTTTACTGAATCCTATGGGAACACTTGGAAGTTATTCTGAAAATCCTGTAAAATTAAGAATTCAATGGAAAATGTTTTGATGAGTAGTCAACGTGGTGGCAATCTTTAAGAGAACCCAATCTCTGTAAGTTTTGCAACTACAAGTGTTGCATTAGTATTTTCTTTATAACTTAATTTTTTTGCCTAAGTATTTTTTTATAACTTGCAATTTTTTCCTTCAAAATTAATAATTCAATATAAAATGTTTTAATGAGTAGTCAACGTGGTTGCAATATTTAAGGGAACTCAACCTGTGTAAGGTTTATAACTTACAATTGTTGTCTTCAAATATTATCCTCCAGGTATATCTGTATTAAGTTTCCTATTATTTTCTTAACAGGGGAAGTTAGGCCCCTCCAAATCTTCTGCAGCATTGGCATACAAGTTTCCACCATTTACTTGTAGTTTCAGAGGTTTGCAACCCTCCAATTCTTAGATTTTGTTTTTGCAAACACAAGCCTTGTTATACCTTTTTTATAGGAAGCTGCTGCATAAAAAATTGCTCCTAAACTCGTGTGTGTTCATGTGGCCATAATCCATTATCTAGTTCTACTCTATGCCTTCAGCAAGTTTATGATGTTTCCCACATTCTCAGCAGCATTGTCTAAATATAAATCCATAAATACCTTGTTTTATTTGCTTATATCAAGTGTCTTAGTGTTTTATTTGTTTATATCAGCTGCTAACTCATGTTATAATTTTGTTCGACCAATAGAATTGTATATTGATGATTTCTAAGTAGACCATGAGCATACAGGGTACATGAATATGAAAGATTGTCATCTTTTATAGTATACATGTCTACTGTGAAGCTTTCACCGACTGTCTAAACAGTGCTTCCTATTTGCAGTTGAAAATGATCATTTGAAAGGTACGCGATCGTATGGATTAGGAATTTGTATGGAGGATCTCAGAGAACCCAGGTTGCATTCTTTATCTCCTATAATAAGAGTATATATTGTTTGAGTGGTATCATGAACTAAACTTTTTTGTTTATTAATATTCTTATTAGTGTTGTACTAATACAGTCATTTTCCTATCTTAAACAAAATGCAGTTACCAAACACTTAATCCAGAGTATAAGGTCTTGAAACGACACGAGAGGGACTTGGATGGGAAGAGGCGTGTCCTCCAGTTTGACGCTTCTCCGGGCAACTATGACCATCTACCATCAGGGCTGAAGCCTATCGACAAAGTATTGTAGTTGCAGGCTGTTACACTCGTTGTCTGACCCTACAGTTGGAAAGCCCCACAAACTATTATCTCTGTTCCAAAATATTAGTGGTACACTAGTTTAGTTTACCAATACATCTTATATTTAGGAATGGAGGTAGGGACAATTATGTGATGAGATGAAGTCTTGTTAACCTCAAAAGACAACGTTATCCTAGGCGTTGTCTTAACAAACATTATGAAAGTAGTGTTAACTGTTTGCAAGGTCAGGTGGTTCAAGGCTACTAGATATAATCCATTCTGTTTCTCCCCTTCTTGATCCCAGGGACCAACAAACAGCCCCCCCCCCCCCCACCCACCCACCCACACACACACACACACAAACAAGCCCACACCCACCCACCCACACCCCACACCCCTCCTCTCTCTGTCGGTATATTTTAAAATCACGTAGCTTGAAAATTAACAGGCCAAATCATGCCATTCCTTTGTTAACTTGAAACTTTGTGCTCGCTATTGAGAATGTCTTAAATATCTGTTGCTACGTCTATGAGTCATTTGTTTACCTTTTCTAGGCAGAGAACATCATTGGGCCTGGAAAAATTAAGAGAGGGCTAGTTTTTAGAAATACCTGTTACCATTTGGACACCGAAAGGAAGAAGGGGAACGTGCAAAATGCAAAAATAGATCACGTGTTGCTAAACATGGTTTTGTTCTTTTCATATGATGTCATGCCAATTTCAGGATTTTTCTCAGAAGATCAAGAAATTCAGGAATAAATTTAACATATAAATTTTGAGGAAAACTCATATAATTTGAAAACACAAATAAATTAGCAACACAATAACATATTCCACGACAACATCATATGCATACAATCAATGTGACATGAACCACAAATATAATATAGAAGTGAGCCTAACTCATTTGGTTAGAGAGTAGATGTACAACCTAGTCAAACAGGTTCAAGTACTCACGGATGTGGATTTGTGTTCTTATTATTTTAAAAAAAAATCACTGTAGAGGCTTTCTCTACCGCACTCCCTATAAAAAAACACAAATATAATACTCCCTCCATTCTTTAATATAAGATGTATAGTTTTTGATAAAATTTCTAAAATATAAGTGCATTCCATTAAAACACTCGTTTGGACAATATGTTTAGACATTTGATTATATTTCCTTGTCTCGGGCAAGCTCCTCTATTTTATCATGAGATGTAATCTTGCTTAAAACTTGTGTATCTTAGGCTCCATGTGCGTTCTTTAATTTCCGTGCCAAAAACAAAAAAATGGAAGTGGTAATTATGGTCACAAGACGTCAACAAGAAACATCATAGTTATGTGGCTTTTTTGACGGATTGCAATTAAGATTGAGGGGACTATCTATATTGAACTACTTCCACCATCAACATCTTAAACACTAGACAATACCTGCGCGTTGCAGCGGGATGTATAACAAATTTCAGAAAAATAGGAAAGCATATTTGTATATAATATAGTGAAATTGTATATAACTTAACCCTTTTTGTTCGTAAGAAGTATGGATTAGCAAATTCATGATGGAGTAAGAAATACATACATAATGGAGTAAGAAATGCATACTAAGTTACGCATATTCGGTTGTGAGACAAGTTTATTTATGTTTCTGCAAGTCCTTTATTCAATAGCGAAATAGTGGGCTACTCATGGTAGCCACGACGCATGGGGTATCCACCGTTGGATCCGATTAAGAGAGCACGCGGCGTCGAGGGAACAAACGGCAGCGCTTGACATATGCTCTAACTTGGTTTTGTCCGAGAGCATGACGCGTCATAGAACACATGCATGCCGCACAGATGGAGTCTCAATATTTTCAACACACATGCATGCCGCACAGAACCGCGAGAAACAGATGCACGCGACACTCTCGGGGAGGGGGGGGGGGCGCATGGGCGGAACCCTAAGCCGCCGCCCCACGCATGGTGGCCTCTCCCTCGCAGGGAGCCCCTTGGGCGCTCGATGGTTGTCGCTCCGATGGCGATCTGATGGCTGGAAGCCAGGGCGGCGGCCTCGGGCTTTGATGGCGGTTCTCCCTTGGTGGATGGTGGCGCGGGTCGCATCTGCTAGCAGGGGCACGGTCCTAGGGTTTCTCTCACGCCAATACAAAGATTTGCCTTCAGCCTGTTTCCATAGATCTGATGACAGTGTCGTGTTCCGGAAGGCTCCGCCGGTGAACTCCCATGGGCGATTCATGCCTGGAGATTGCTGGAACGAATGGGATTCAGTCGCGCGCAACCGTTGTTTTTCTGACCGTTTGGTTTCAGAGGGAGCGAGGCGAAGCTCTGCAGTCTGTTGCCATCGTGGAACATGTCTTTAGTTCCATGGCGAAGTTAGTGTGCAGAGAATGTCATGAAAGCCAAGATTTGTGGACTAGCTATGATGGCTCGAGTCCTAGTGGTGATGAGGAATTGGCTTGGTGATTCGTGAATTATAGCGGCGACATCGTAAAGTGGGGGCGACAGCACAGGATGAGTTCATAGTCTTACCTTGCAGGGTGAAAATCCAAGGTATGTCCTTAATTGGTTGTGTCTGGCAATGATCTTATTGAATACATTGTTTTGTGAGCGAGTACTTTCTCCAGGGTGAAAACCTATGATTTTTGATCGGGCGATGACGGTGCTTGTGCTCTGTTTCCTTCTTGAAGGCGTCACTATTGGAGATGTTGGACTTCTGGTATTGTTCTGGTGGGGTTAGTGTCGCTGCTACTAAGGATCTAATTGCTGTAGCGGGAATTTTTTTTTGTAATTCTTCTTCCTTTTTTTGGCTGTGTGCATCCGTATTGCCAATAGGATATGCGTTGTTGCAGAGGCTATGTGTAATTGGTATCCGTGTGATATTAATATATGCTCATTTCCAAAAAAAAAAAGAATGCCGCACGGATGGAGAGTCTCAATTTTTTAGCACACATTAATAAAAAGGTCCGACTGAGCCTTATCTCTCCGCCCCCTCCCCTGCTTCAGTTTCTGGTAGAGAAGCCGGACGCGCCGGGCCGATCCAAGGCCGACCTCACCGGCGCTGCCGGTAGAGGGAGTCGGAGGAGAGGTGCTGGTGCCTGTAGTGTAGATAGTTGTATTAGTTCTCGCCGGTTTGCCGGATTTTGGAGTAGGACTCAAGATTTGTCTAACCGGATCTTGGGCAGCTGGAGGAGGTGTTCCGGTGGCGGTACTCTGGAGGTCAGAGTGAGTGGCGGCGTATCTGGACTCAAGGATCTCCGCAATAAGGTCTCCTTCTTGTTGTGGCTTTTCCCCTGGCCAGCCGTGGCGGCGAGGAGGGGGAGAAGTGTGGCGCACTGATGCCGACTGATGGAGGTCCTTGGGGGTTCTTCTCCAGCCTACTGCTAGGGCGCGACAGAGGCTGGTGGCCGGCGGTTTTCCTGCTTCCATGGTGGAAGAGGACGACGGCAAATCCCCTTTTCAATAAGCGACTATGTGCCCTTTCCGGTGGCCTTTGCGCTCCTTTCTCCCTCTCAGTCGGCCGTGGTGGCGAGGAAGAGGGAAGAGGCCGACATGTTGTTGCTGGTTTTGGGCAAAGTGGCCGTCTGCGCGAAGGTATAGTTTGCATGGAGAATCAAGTTCATGAACCTTCGTTGCAGTTCCTAGTGGAATTAGTGTCTCATGTAGCAGTTTTCTTGCAATGTATGTGCTCAGTTGCGCTTAACCAAGCTAATTGCTCTATTTACAGGAGTTTTGAGGAGACCGTGCTATCAAGTCCAGCTGCTCCAATTGGAATTAGCCAGATTCTTTTTTCTTTGGATGCAGTACTTCAGTCCACTTACTTCACTAAAGATCAATTGAGAATTGCTGACCAAGATGTCTTTGCGATCTTCATATCGCTCGGGTGTGTGCGCCAGAGACAATTGAGATCGTCTCTGATGTTTCTCCTTAGATTCAGCGGTGAAGATTCCCCTGTGTTGAGCTCGGTGATGCTTCTTCAATATCTTTAGCCCAACAATCAACCTCGGTTGCTGATGCCTTCTCGATCGCTGGTTGAGCCGCTGGTTCTTCGCTTGGCTAGGCTTTGTGAGGCCCTTGAAGAATGTGATTGCAGGTTTGGCATGTCCATGTTTTCGATGGACAACCTGGTAGGCTCCAATTGTGTTCTTTTGCTTAGACTTCTTGGTTTTTCAGCTTCTACTCTTAGTTGTGCGCTTGTCGGGTTTAGGACCGATTCTAAGCTTCAGAGAGCTTGTTGTAAGAGTTGTATTGTACTTTGTTCCTGCTAATTTTAAGCTCTTTCATTCAATTTTCTTTTCAGCACACATGCATGCCGTTGGCCAGCAACAAACTACTTATATGCAATGTGTTGTTGCTTTTGCACGATAACGATTGGGTTTTCTATTTGGACGTACATGAACGGGTCAATACTTGATAGCAGCTTGAACCACATACCTACATGCACGATACACTCCCGCATGTGGCTCAAAACGAGTGATCTTCTTTCCACTAGGCATTGAAAAACCCAGAAGGACTCCATGGTTAAACTATAAACTACCGAAGCTTGCTTTTTTTAGAGAAGTTGCTACTTGTGCTCAAATTTAAAAGGAGTCGAGTTGTTTCTATTTCTTTACATAGGTTATTCATGTCCAAGTATCTACTACCCGCGAGCGTGCGAGACCGTGCAGTGTATCTTCTGTCTGAAGCGCATGCACCATAGCCGTGTGAAGGCATGCAAAAGTACCGGCATGTGCAGGTTTCCCACCGTCCATGGCCACGCGCCACAAGGTGACAACAACTTCTTCCTAGCTACGGTCAAGACAACCCCGTTAATTTCACAATACCTTAATCAACATCATTGCCTCAAGGGATCAGATAAACCACAAATCAGACAGTGTGCAGGGTATGCGCCACGACCACCATGGTAGGAAATTCGTGTTGTTATTCAATATTCAGTGAAAATGCAGTGTCCTAAGAAATAGTATTCCAAACAATTGCAATTGTATGCATGAATACAGAACACTCATTGTGCATATACCTCATACAAACATATAGTGTTATGGTTATGGGGCGTCCATTGTTATGCATTACTAAATAGTGTTATTGTTATGCATTATAACGCATAATGGTTCTAACTTATCCTCTTATATTTGCATTAAATCGCTAATGGATTTGTTTCCAAAATAGTTGCAATGGCTGGTGAACGCTACTCTCAGTGTTCAATGCTTCATCAACAAGTCATTGGTGATGACATGCAAAGTACAAACCATTATCCTCATCATTAGTTCATTTAGGTTCTCTCTTTTTCTTGCACGTGGAGCTACGAATTTCAAAGGAAATTGAGTAAACAACACATTTGATATGTTCTTCTACCTCAGTCACAAGAAGCACTCACAAGAAGCAAGGGAGGTAATTCACCTTTTAGGCATTGTGCTGAATACCATAGATATGGCCTAGAGATGAGCAGAGGAAGATGCGGCGAATGCAACCACAACGATAGTGACCTTCGAATGGGGAGGCGTAGAGCGGGACCAAGCAGGTTCATCCTAGTGATATATCTCCATGAAGGAATTTTTGTCCCACCATCGTGTCATGGCAGCAACCACAAAGACGACAACTTTCAAATTGGGAGGAGCAGAGCGGGGCCGAGGAGGTTCATCTTGTTGATAGATCTATTCTAGGAAGGAATGCCCAACTGGATGCGTGCAATGGATGCAACCACAGTGATACCTTCAATCCAAATTACGGATGTAGTATAGTAGCTTTTTCCCTAGAAGACCTAGGTTTATCAAACCTTGGAAAACGATTGCTATATGAAAATAATAAGACACGTCTATAAGACTTTGTTTATTAGTTTTATTTTATGTTTACCGGACCTTTCCATTTTATGTTTCACCTGTAACTGCACATACATATGTGATAAAGATAATAGTAAGTACATTCATGTGTGAAATAATCTAATATAGATAGGGTTGTGGGCAACACATCCATAAATACTAGAGGCCCTGCGAGCCACATGTATAGCAATAGTCTTTTGATCCAACCGTTATACCACGAAGCACTGGGCTATAACTATTATTAAGTAAAATACATATCAGAGCATTAAGAATGGTGATGTTGCTGTTACTCCCAAATGGATCCCTAAACGAAAACCGCACTCCCCTTGCTGTCACTAGGTTTCACGTGAAGTCTCCATTCATCACTCACCTTACCTTGAGTCTTTATCAATCCCTAGGATCTTGGGTACCTACAAGTCCATGGATCGAGACAAGAGACAAAGAAACAAAGATACACATCTCCTATTCAGTCACCACACAATATTACCATGTATTAGACGCACATAATCGCTGTGAGGATTCACCCCAACCCGCAGCCCGTGAGGACTACTCACTCATAACAGTAAAATCAATGATAGAAAATATTGTGCAAATAGTTAGATTAAAATCAAATATTCTTACAATGGTCACCGAATCACAATGAGATCTCAAGTAGAAGATAACGGCTATGGCTATGGAGTGGATGAAGGATGGAGAGGATGAACCATGGTGGTGGATCTCATTCGGTGTTGTTGTTATGCAATCTAAGAATTGCAGCTGATGCAAGCGCTAGAAAACTTCCTGACGGTTTTCGTAGGAGCTTCTCGCTGCACCTTAACGGTTGAGACTCTAAGTGGAGAGTGATGTAGTAAATGGAAGTCTTCCTCACGAGGGAAACTCGAGGATTTAAATATAGAACTCTTGGGGAGCTGTGTGTAAGAGAATGATCCTCTTTGTTTTTCACCAAGCAACCTACAAAATAGTTGTAGATTGTTTTGTGCCCTCAACCTCACCAAGTGGTTGTCAATCACAAGGTGTGTGTAAGCAAAACTGAAATAAAATGCAATAAAAGTAAAATACAATGCAATAGTAAAGTAAATATGCAATGGTGGTAAATGCAATGGAATATGATGTTTTTGGGTTTTGGTTGCAAGTATAAGAAATGTTTTTGTATTTTCGGATTTAATTAGTACTGAGAATAAAAGGTGATGTAGATGTGTTGGATAGCATTTTCTTATGGTTTAAAATGAACCGAGGTTCATGGTTTCGCTTATGCACTCTCTCTTTGAGTTGTGGTGGACACGAGACACTCTAGTTGACAAATATTGGTGTAACATGTTAAAGTATGGATAGCAATTCATATGAGTATCACGTCCTAACATAGATATGTTATTTCTGACAATTCACTTATACTCCACTAGAAAGGGGAGTTTCCAATCAATCTAGTATTAAGATAAATTTTACAGTATATCATTAAGTTCTATGATATGAAATTAAAATAAGATCATACTTGATCTAGTCTAAGCATGGTATTTTCTTTATCCCTAGTGAGGCAACTAAGTAAGGTAAACACCCAAGTGATTCACAAGTTTTACTGTCCTACCCGCAAGATTACGCCCGTTGCTCAAACTAATGCACACATTCTCCCACACACGCTGCCATATACAAGTTTGATCAAAACAAGTAAACAAGAACGGGGTACATGATATGCATCTATTCATATACTTCCAATACTGAATAATTTTAATCACAAATATCAACTATATAAAGATCCACCATATAGGTAATACAAATATAACTGTAATCATGTTATGCAGCTCATACGGTTCTAATATAATCGAGATCATGAGAGAGAGATACAATAGCTACTGCCACAAACCCAAAGTCCAGGGGTGGACTACTGATGTCTGCAAGTGCACAGATCATTTGTAGCTAGTTTAAAAGTTCAGATATCGATCCCACAAGGAGCCCAAAGGTAAGTGTTTATTGGTGAAGTCTGTGTCACACCCGAAATTGTCACGGGTCTTCGAGTGAATTGACTACAAGCGTTGAAATAAGAATGGGGTTTTGATTAAATGCGATAAATTTCAATAGAACTAAAATGTAAACTTTAGAAATAAAATGCATAAAAGTAGAGAATGGCTTTGTTTGTTAGTTGATTTCTGCAGATGGTGAAAGAAGGCGCGGGGAAATTCAGTCCATGGTGATAGTGAATGTGCCAGGTGGACGAATATGAATGTAACAATTATAATCTTATAGATATATGTGTAGGCGAGCAACCATAATTAGCCGGAACTCCTCTTGGTAGATTTTATCCCAACTTCAATAATCCTACTAGCCTGCTACCAAAACCATGGCCAGACACTAGATAATTAAGACCCTTCAGGCCGCTTAGCGGTTAAGCTCCTTGGATCGGACTAATGCAATAAGCACAGTGGTTACTCGTTATCCTCGAGTCAACTAGCTTTTCATTGATATCCCTGTGTCACCCAGGGGTCGCCGGTCCACTAGCGAGCAAAATCTTATCTGTGTAGAACAAGGTATCATGTTGTCTGGGCCCTCAATTGGACAACAAGCATTAAGCATCCCACATATAGTCAAGCACACATAATATAGTAATTAGAATCAATCACAATACTGATGGAAAATATATGAAGGTGAATCACATCTCACCAATCCCCTACATCTTCCACGCCCAAGGGAATTACTCACACCTGAGAGAAGAACGGATCATCAGTATAATCAAATAAAGGGAATTCGTCTTGGTATTACTGTGGAGATCCATAATAAGAATAGAAAATATCCAACACAATTCAAGATGGGAAGAAAACAATCTCAAACCCTAGTCTTGCAAGGTGGAGATCCCTCTCTCTCTCAAGTACAAGTAGTGGCTATGGAGGTGTATTGGCCAGGAGGTCGAAGATCGTGGAGCGAGATGAAGAACGTCTTCTCCTTATTCTCCGGATCCCTTCTTTCTCCCTTCTAGATGGTGTGGCAGCTGCTGTGCTGTGTTTTCGTCCCGCGTCCCTTCACGGAAATTGTCCCTTTTGACAAGACATAGGCGGCGGAAGCTATACGGTCATTCCCGCCGTATAGTTGGTAATTAAACCGTTTGTAAGCTTCCCTCGCGTGCTTCCAAATTGGACTTGCTTGTTTTCTCTAGAATATTGTATTTCTCTAGTTAAATCCTTCTGTTGACGTCCAGAACCTGAAATACACATTAAAATCCAAGTTTTCTTTGCTACCGAAGTATTAGCGTTAGGTAGAGCCAGAAAACGATCAAATTCGGGAGAAAACCATCAATAAAAACCATCAAGAATGTGTCGAAACTCATAGCTATTAACTCCCCCAAGCTTAGATGTTGCTCGCCCTCGAGTGACAAGGAAATAAGGAAGAATAGCAGAGATTCGAGACTGAGAGTAAAGGAACTCACAAGTTTGAATTGGTGTCAAATTCTTTTCTTCACAATTCCTGCAATCTTAAATATGATCATACAAGTATTCACAAGATTGCACTGAGTCCACTTCCTAACCACGTATATCTTGCTAGCAAATAAATCATATGCCCAAACAAGTGTCGGAAGTTTTAGCTAGGAAGGTGAGACAAATTATTTTGGTGCCTCTCTTTGTTCAGAGATGAAAACTTTTTGTTCTTGCTCACTTAACCAATTAAGAGTACTCAAGTTGGCATCAAAATATTTGATTTAAGAACAACTCATCTACTCCCATGTCAGAATTTCAAGACTCTCAAAGCACCTTTTTCTTTCTCTTGTCTTTCAAAAACTTCAGCTCTTTCATAGAGAAATCATGCCACTATTTTTAACATGTTAATTGGGGCTGTGTTGTGCACTCGTGACCATGCTAATAAATAATGTTGAGCAATAGTGGGCCATAGGAGTACTACAACTTCACTTGGAATGTGAAACCATGAGGAGACTAAAATGTTTACACGTCATAACATCGCTGCTACAGATGTTTACATAACTCAATAGCCAAAATCAAGTGGTTTCCCACATTTAGATCGCTTGTTGGCCAACGGAGTTAATAGTTCCCCATGGAACACGACAAAATTGTAATGACACGCGTAAAGCAATATCTTATGGTAATTATTAGAAAAAGTAGTGGCATAATTTCTACTACTTCGAAGCATCCATTTAATCAAACAATTTCAATCAAGGGTACTACCGAGTCTATTTATATTAAGCACAACTGGGATGGAGTAGTTCTAAAATCATATTCCTTGAGCTAAGCATGGACTCAAGTCATCTTTTAGATGCTTTTTCTTGCTGTAAAAATGTAGGAAGTATTTTAACCAAGTCCATTGCTCATTGTTTCAAAGCTAAAAAGGAGACACTAGCAAATGAATAGAATTTGTAGGATAACAAGCTAAGTGGGGAGTGACTCCAGTGCAAGCAAGTAAATAATTGTAGGAACAATTTAAGGTTGCAAGGAGTGTGATGAAAAGGAATGTGATACCTCCTCTTGCTTTCTTCGTTCTTGTATTCGAGTCGAACCTCTCCTATATTTCCATATTGCCAAGTCACCTGAAATTAAGCAATCTCCGAGAGAAACAAAGAAACAAACTTGCAAATAAAATTACAAATAATTTTTTTGTATTTTTTTGTTTAGGAATGCAAAACTGAAAATAAACATGCAATTTTTGAAGAAAATAAATCAAAATAAGAAATAAAAAACATGAATGCAAAGTTTTGGAGGTTTTCAAACCTCCCCCAAGCTTAGGTTGTTGCCATGCTTAGTTGTTGCCGTCATTTGGCGGCTGGTGTGGGTACTGCTGATAGAAGTTGGGGAAGTGAGTCATGAAGTGACTGAAGTTGTGAGTCAAAGTGTTCACATCTTCATTCACATCCTAAAGAGTGTGGTCGATCTCCCCAACGCGCTGGTTGAGCTGCTAGAACTCCTGATAGGGGATGTAGCCGTACCTCTGCTGTGGCTGGTTAGGCCACGGTTAGGATCCTCCTGGCTACTGCTGCTTCTGTCCTTGCCAAGAAGGGTTGTGCCCCTGCTCTCCCTCCTGCTCCTGCTCCTGCTCCTGCTCCTGCTCCTGCTCATCCTGCTGCCCCTCATCTTCCTCCTCCTCGTCTTGATGCACGGCCAAGATCTCCGTCACTTGGTCCTTGGTGAGGATCCAAGTGTCTTTCTCCACAATCGAGAAGGCCTCGGGGCATGGAAACTAAACATTCTCAATCTGTGTATCATCAAGATAACTAAATTGATATGCTCGGAACCTCCGGTTAGCATGGTAAACACCAAGGAAGCCACAAGCAGTCAAATATTTGACATCCATAAGTTTGGAGCCATCAACAGGTTCCATAACAGGTAGTACAATGTTAAATGCATAGGCAAGGTGGGTTACCAATCCACCAATGCGAATATCACATTTGGTCTTGTTGCTCTGGTGGCGGAAGTGCTGGATGAGTAGAGCTGTAGGACAGGGGCTTTGCGTGGCATTGGGGAAGAGGGCCTTGGTGATCATTGCCATGTCTGCATTGGCCATGGAACCAGTATCACCCCTTCCCAACATTGTGTTGGCGAGGAACAAAGCAAAGTAGCGAATGGTTGGATTCTGAATGTGGACATCTTCTTCTGATAGAAGTGACTGCCACCATTAATAGAAAGAACCTCCCAGTTCTCTCCACTCGTGACGCTGTAGAGGTTAGTAATATTGGGCTCCCTAGTACGAGGGAGGCTAAAGGCATCGCAAAATTGTTTGAAGCTTATATCATAGTGCTGCCGGTTCATGTTGAAGCTGATAGTGCACATGTCACGTTTCTCCTTGTGGTTGTCATAGAAGGAAGCAAGGAACTCATGGGTGATCTCGAAATAGGTGTCGTGGCTTGCGAAGCTGATCACCGCCAACCCCGACCTGCTGCACATGAGGTCAAAGTTGGTCTTCAACCCCGCCGTGGTGAGAAAGTTGTGGTCGGCCCAACGTGTGGACAACACCCTCCTTGATGCGACAATGTCCATCTTGGAGTTTCACGGGGCTCGGGATCCCGAACTTGAGCCCTCTCCCTGTTGGCGCTTGCTCGAACGGAAAAGGCTACCGATTTTGTTCATCATGATGCACTGAAATTTTTTCACCATAAAACCTTAGGCATATAGTTTCTATATAATATATGAACGATTCTACGTGGAAAAATTCAATCCTATCATGAGAAATTAATAGGGAAAAGTAAATAAGCTTAAGTTCATCCACTAGATCAATGTGAGAGTTTCAACCATAGAAATCTGAAAATAAAGCATGGATAGGAAGAGAAACATATCGATCTGTTGATTCTCCCACTCAAACGAACGAAGTCCGCGAAGAATCACGAGTTCTAGGTGGATTTTGAGAGGTTTGGAGAAAGAATATGAGAGAAATAATGAGGAGAGGAGGAAGACCTAGCCGTCCCGGTGCGATTCTGTGGTCGCACCGGACTATACGGCCGGAGCTATACGGGCGGGTGATGGTGCTTCGCCCGTATAGTTGCGGCGGTGCCGCCAACTAGGGTTTCTTTATACAGGAAAACAACTATACAGGCGCAACTATACGGCCGGATCAAATTGATCCCGCCATATAGTTGGTCGTTAAACTGTCTGTCTCTTGAGATAAATTTCCAAAACTTGTATCGATATCTATACGGCCGGAACTATACGGCGGGAATTTTTATTCCCGCCATATAGTTGGTCGTTAAAATCCTAGTACTTTTGGAATAAAATTGTACAAAGGCATCGATATCTATACGACCGGAACTATACGGTCAGAATTTTTATTCCCACCGTATAGTTGGTCATTAAACTCTCAGTACCTTTGAAATAAAATTGTATGAAGGCATCGATATCTATACGGCCGGAACTATACAGCCGGAATTTTTATTCCCACCGTATAGTTGGTCGTTAAACGGTCAGTACCTTTGGAATAAAATTCTACGAAGGCATCGATATCTATACGGCCGGAACTATACAGCCGGAATTTTTTATTCCCGCTGTATAGTTGGTCGTTAAACTGTCAGTGTCTTTGAAGAAAATTTGTTGATGGCAAAGATAACTATACGGCTGAAATTTTTATTCCCGCCGTATAGTTGGTCGTTAAACCATCAATAATCATCAAAAAAATTCCGTTTCTTCGTGGATACCTTCTTACCAACATTAGCATATTAAAAGCAAAATTTTAGCTTCTATAAATAGAAAACTCAAACTTTTATTCTAATTATTATTATCTACCCATTCAATCGATATTTCTACTACTTTTTGACAGCTGCATCTTCACGGGCGCGCTTTCGCAAAAATGTTTGTGAAAAAGTGGCGAGAATACGATGAACTTTTTATTTTCTAATCTACTAAATTGACGAAAATGGGTTAACTCCCATTAAGCTTTTATTAAGAGTGGTTGAATAACTCAACCTTTTCTCTCTTCTCGAATTCTTACCTTTGGTTGCCCTTTATCAATGGAACTTACCACATGAACTCGTTTTTCCGGCGGAACATATCTTTCCCCTGCTTCTAGCTTCTTTGGAAAATACCGGATGATTTTAGCATCATAAACATTGAAGATTATCTTCCCTTCTGCACAATCTACCGACGCTCCTGCAGTACTGAGGAAGGGTCTTCCAAGTATTATAGATAATCTTTCATCTTCTGACATTTCAAGAATGATAAAATCAGTGGGAATAACATGCTCGTCTATCCTAAGTAAGACATCCTCAGTCATACCAACAGGTTGTTTAGTGGACTTGTCAGCCATTTGTAAAGTTATAGTAGTAGGAGAATACTCACCTAATCCCAATCTTTTATAGAGGGAGTATGGCATCATACTAACCCCTGCTCCTAGATCACATAAGGCATTATGAATATCTGTTTTACCTATTGAGCATAAAATAGTTGGTATTCCAGGATATCCAGACTTAGATAATAACTTCCCGTTAGTAGGATAGCTAGTTACCATAGCAACATTTTTAGCTATTTCTTTCTTTCTACTAAGAATATCGCGAAGGAATTTACCATAAGTAGGGACTTTGATTGCATCTGCAAATGGAATTTCCAGACGAAGGTCACTAAGTGTCTTTGTAAAAGAATTATAAATTACCTCATCTGATGCTTTCTTTTTTCGATCTGGATAAGGAAGCTTTTTCTCACCTGACTTACTCTTATCTTTTACCTTTTTCACGGGGTCAGGCTCTTTTGTTGCTTTATTTTGTTGTTGCTTATTTCTTTTCTTCTTCTCTACTACAACAACTTCATCTTCCTTACTTGTTTCTTTATCTTCTCTTGGATAGCCTGTTTCTGCATCAGAGTCATAATGATCTTCCTGTGCATCATTGTGATCCTCATGGGTTTGCTCTTGCATCCCAGTTTCATCTTGAGGATCCACCAACGTATCATCTTCTTGGCTTGCTTCAAGCAAGACTTTTTCCTTATGCTCCTTTTCAGCTTCGTATTCCGGTGGTCCTAAGGGTCCTGTGACAACTGCACCCCTTCTTGTGAGAACATTAGTAGAAACAAAAATATCTTTATCATCACGAAGAAAAAATTGATACCCAGATGCTATTTGTTCACACTGGATTTCAATCATACTAAGATATTTATGAAATAGTTTTATTTCTTGGCCAATCTCATCATAATTTTTAGTGAGTTCTGGCAAAATCTTTTTGTGTTTTTGAAAATGCTTATGCAAGTTATTATGAGATTTTACTTGTTGATGTTTCAATTCTTGAAAAGCTTTTATAGTTTCATCTTCTTCAGTTAAAACTTGTAGCAAATCCTATTTGTTATCTTTAGCAAGTTCAGAAGGTATAACTTTTTCTTTCATAGTTTTACGTACCTCAGGCATAAGATAAGGAGTTATTCGAAGCATCCCTTTTTCCGACTTAATGCCAAAATAAGGATTATATAAAGAATCATTCTTACCCTAGTAGACATTAATTCTAAACATTCTTTAGTAGTCAAGGTATTTATTGATCCTCTTGCTGAGAAGTCAAGCAGTTCTCTACATTGAGTATTGAGACCATGGTAAAATAAATGGAAAATTGTTAGTTCAGAATAATCATGATTAGGAATACTATTGATCATCCCAAAGAATCTTTCCCAGGCTTGTGGGTAATTTTCTCCCACTTTCTGGCTACAGTTGCCTATGTTCTTTCTTAGTCCAGTTACCTTTTTAAAAGGAAGAAACCTGTTTATGAATTTAGTAATGCAGTTTTCCCAACATTTAATGTAATGGCGAGGGAGAGAATATAACCAATCTAGAGCTTTACCTTTAAGAGACCATCGAAATAATTTAAGACGAGAGAAGTCTCTTGGCAAACCTTTTGGTCCAAGCAATGTTATCACATCATCAAACTCTCTTATATGCCTTCCTGGATCTTGATCTTCCCTTCCACTGATAGCTTTTTCCTGCAAATTTTTAATAATTCCACCATCAAATCGATATTCTCTAACTCCAGGATTAGGGAACTCTATTGGTTGTTTAAGAAATTCAGAACTTGGAACACTGTATTCCCTGAGAGTTTTCTCAGGTTTTAGGTAGGCACGCGCTCAATATAATCCGACAGGTAGGTCCTACCAGAACGTGTAGACCCTTTGTCTCCTAAGGAGAACATTTTGTAGTAGCAACACTTGAAATGTCAAAAGACAAACACTTAGCGCTTAGCTTCCCGGCAACGGTGCCAGAAAATAGCTTGATGTCTGCAAGTGTACAGATCGTTTGTAGCTAGTTTCGAAGTTCAGATATCGATCCCACAAGGAGCCCAAAGGTAAGTGTTTACTGGTGAAGTCTCTGTCGCACCCGAAGTTGTCATAGGTCTTCGAGTGAATTGACTGCAAGCGTTGAAATAAGAACGGGGTTTTGATTAAATGCAATAAATTTAAATAGAACTAAAATGTAAACTGTAGAAATAAAATGCATAAAAGTAAAGAATGGCTTTGTTTGTTTGTTGGTTTCTATAGATGGTGAAAGAAGGCGTGGGGAAATTCAGTTCATGGTGATAGTAAATGTGCCAGGTGGACGAATATGAATGTAACAATTATAATTATAGATATACGTGTAGGCGAGTAACCCATAATTAGCGAGAACTCCTGTTGGTAGATTTCATCCCAACTTCAATAATCCTACTAGTCTGCTACCAAAACCATGGTCAGACACTAGACGATTAAGACCCTTTAGGTTGCTTAGAGATTAAGCTCCTTGGATCAGACTAATGCAATAAGCACAGTGGTTACTCGTTATCCTCGAGTCAACTAGCTTTCCATTGATATCCCCGTGTCACCCAGGGATCGCTGGTCCACTAGCGAGCAAGATCTTATCTGTGTAGAACAAGGTATCATGTTGTCTGAGGCCCTTAATTGGACAACAAGCATTAAGCATCCCACAGATAGTCAAGTACACATAATATAGTAATTAGAATCAATCACAATACTGATGGAAAATATATGAAGGCACATCACATCTCACAAATCCCCTACATCTCCCACGCCCAAGGGAATTACTCACACATGAGAGAAGAACAGATCATCAATATAATCAAATAAAGGGAATTCGTCTTGGTATTACCGTGGAGATCCACAATAAGAATAGAAAAATATCCAACACAATTCAAGATGGAAAGAAAACAATCTCAAACCCTAGTCTTGCAAGGTGGAGATCCCTCTCTCTCTCAAGTACAAGTAGTGGCTATGGAGGTGTATTGGCTAGGAGGTCGAAGATCATGGAGCGAGATGAAGAACGTCTTCTCCTTCTTCTCCGGATCCCTTCTTTCTCCATTCTGGATGGTGTGCGGCTGCTGCGTTGTGTTTTCGTCCCGCGTTCCTTCATGGAAGTTATCCCTTTTGACAATACAGAGGCGGCGGCAGCTATACAGTGGGAACTATATGGTCATTACCGACGTATAGTTGGTCATTAAACTGTCTGTAAGCTCCCCTCGCATGCTTCCAAATTGGGACTTGCTTGTTTTCTCCAGAATATTGTATTTCTCTAGTTAGATCCTTCTGTTGACATCCAGAACCTGAAACACACATTAAAATCCAAGTTTTCTTTGCTACCGAAGTATTAGCGTTAGGTAAAGTCAGAAAACAATCAAATCCGAGAGAAAACCATCAATAAAAACCATCAAGAATGTGACAAATCTCACATCTATCAACTACTCCCCTTCCTCATGGTGAAGGTGCTGGAGTCGTTGGAGGAGGTGGAGATCACACCGGCAGCTCCCCACCGGAGTTTTCCCCCTCCAATCTTCTTCCTTCTGCTCTGTGTTTCGTGTTTCTATCTTTTGCGGCGCTCCTTTCTAGGAATTGTCGGGAGACCTTTTTATACATGGTTTTAGGTTAGAACCTTCGCCTGGGAGAAAGAATCGATAACATCGGAGACTCGAGGAGCAAACGAGAACACCACACGCATCAGGGGGTGGTCGTGTGTGGTGGGCCCATTCCTCCCTCGGCCTTCTTCTTTCCCTGATCTTTGACCCAATGTTCTTGGTTCTAATACATACTGGGTCCCATAAAGTTTCAGGTCAATTGGACATTGTTTGGGTACCTGAAAGTCAAAAACATTGAAATAGGGGTTATCTGCGTTGGCAGGGTTAATTCCAAAACAATATGGGAAGTGTGAATTATTCCCAAATATCATTATAAAACATGAATATACCCCATATATGATGCAAATATGCTGGAATATCAAGAATAAAGTGCAAAGTTCATGGATGCATTTCACATGCATCAGCATCCCCAAGCTTAACCTACACTCATCCTCGAGTATGAAGGTGATAAAACTAACATAGACTTTGTACTTTAATACTATTTTGGATATCAAGACTGATTACTATTGCTACACAAAGTCAAATAATTCATTATTTAAAGGAATAGCAATATGCAAGATAGATAATGAAGTGATATTTCATATACCATGAAAGGATGATCAATAGAAATTTACAAAGTGTAACATAGAAGAAAGAGCCCTGGACCAAATGAATGCAAAATGGAAAAGCAAAAGTAAAGTAAAAACATCCTATAGTGGTCATAGAGTTTTCTTCTCAATTCTAAATATAAAAGTGGACACTTTGGAAAGATAGATAATAAGCAGAGATTAATCATGAATAAGTTTCATATAGCTTCCAAACTCTTCCTCTTATGATCATGTTTGAACTATGGTATTCATTAGCTTTTAGTCCTCATTGCCCCTATCATAAGCATCTTGAGTGGTTAAGGTTAGTGTGATGGCAAGTATGAGTTATATGCTTGACAAAGTATAAGTTGAATGCCTCATTTCCCTTGAATACAAGTACCTACACCACATGCTACTCAACTTAGGACCCTAAGCAAGTTCTTGTCATTGTAAGCATACATGTATCATCGAGAACGCCAAATGGGGTATCACTTGCCGCATGGTATGGGAGGTTTCCCATACCAAAATGACAAGACAAATAGACAATGGGCATCTCAGCAATTCTTTTTATTTACTATTGAAATAGCTTTTTATTAAAGATGCTTCATAGAATTCCCACTATGGGATGCTGTAAATTTCTACCATGAATGATGCATGGATTGGGTTAGCGGCCGAGGCGTTACTCTCACACATATACAAACTCCATGAGCTCAGAAAGTTTCCAACTTATTTCACAATGATAGTCATCCATAACAAAAGGACATGATATCAACTAAATGTGAATAAGTGCAATGTTGAAAATGTGCCCCATGAAAGCATGGTTATGATAACTGCCAACTCATAATTTGTCAAGCACACAACTTCATAAGATAGTCACAATGGTTCAAGTTTATTATGTGCAAGAAATAAAAGCGTGGCATCAAGTTTGTGAAAGCTTTACTAACCAATTTTCTGATAGCAAACATAACCATAATCATCTTAATTTGGAAGTTAGATAAATCAATAAAACATGAGAAACATACTTGTAATAGCAATTATGCCTATAGGTAGGTACGGTGGACACTCTTGAAAACTTGGTTCAAAGGAGTTGAATAACAAGTTTTAACTTGTTGATTTTATTTTTGGGCTAGCAAGAGGGAGAAAGTTGACCGTCTACATGCAAGCATAAAAAGCATATCAAATAAAAATGAGAAAAGATGTGAACTGATGCTAGAGTTAAATTCGTTTGATCGATTTTGTGCAAAATTTAGACCGCGTCGACTCTTCATCCAGAAGTAGTTTTTTTCCTCCCGTTGCAACGCACGGGCAATTTTCCTAGTTCTTACCAAGGGGAAAAAAACTGACACCAAAATTGTACTACTACTACTGAATATCACCATCAAGATTCAAGAGAGAGCAGGAGTACAAGAAGACATGAAAGATGGATGAAAGCAGACAAGCTCATATCCCCATCGAGAAGAAGTTGTTCACGAAATAGAGTCACATAACATCCAAACCCCAAATTCTTGTACTACTCTGAATAAAGTAAAATCCCTTCTAAGAGCGAACATTACGCAGATGAACCCATGATGAACAGAGACAGAAAACAACACATAAGCGCCTTAATTAGGTGAGGGCAACGCTGGCCAGCTTCTAATCCTACAAGTCTGAGAAGGTCGCGACTCCAAAATGCTTCATCTTCATCTTCCTCCGGCCCGCCCGCGCGCAGCTAACCTTCCACCACGGGGCGCTGGCAAAATCGATGAGAAAAACCAGGTTGGTAAGGCATCGGATAGAATATTAAATCGCCAATTCAGATCCAAGAACACCAACAGTACAGGCTATAACACAAGAACATATACGTACCCCCGGGGTCTTGTAGGCGGTGACGGCGAGGTTGACGACGGCCGCGACGCCGGCAGCGATCAGCTCACTGTAGCAGGTGCAGGGAGCAAGGACATTCACGGCGACGTAGACCAGGACGTAGGTGGGGAGGAACACGCAGAGGGCTTCCCTCAGCCTCCACACGGTGTCGGGAGCCGCCATCCTCCCCGGCGCAGACCTCCAGTACGCCACGACGAGGTCGATGGTCGCCTGCACCTCCATCGTGAGGACCGCGTAGAGGATGCAGTTGACCATCGCGCAGACGACGTCCATGGCTGGCTCTACGCAGCAGGCAAGATCGCTAGCAGATGGGGGTTTTGTTCTTCTGTTGCGCAGGGAGGGAGATGTTCTTGGCTGATGATGGCTGTGTATATAGCCAGCAAGCGGCAAGCGGAGGGGATGGCTGTG
Source organism: Avena eriantha (assembly GCA_910589775.1). NCBI lineage: Eukaryota > Viridiplantae > Streptophyta > Magnoliopsida > Poales > Poaceae > Avena > Avena eriantha. The sequence goes on from OU342741.1 coordinate 115,883,155, forward strand.
GCTGCTGACTTGGTCATGCTGGTCACGCCGGTCAAGCGTCGCGATGCTCTGGCTCTGGTGGTGGCAGGAGCAGGATCAGATACAGCTTTTTCAGATGACAGTTTTTTCGTACTGTTCTTTTTCCTCTCTCCATTTTTTTATCCAATAACTCACAATGGCTACATTTCAGCTTTATCACACTTGGCTTTTACTACTAGTCCCGAACGGGAAGACTGTGTGTGGTGATCGCTTGCCGTTGCCGGAAAAGAAACGGAGTGGTGAACTGGTGAACGACTTCCTACACAAAACGACACGCTGTTGCAGTGGTTTGAAGCTTTTGAATGGACCTGCGGCTATCGTGCAAGTGTGAACTAACTCGGGTTAACCTACGGCGCACACAGCGTGCCTGCATCGGTCGATGCATAGCACACAAGCCAAAATGTATAGGATGTTCGCCAAATAAATAGATTGTTCTTTTACTCATACTGCAATTATTTTCTCCAGTGCAGTGTTATTAAAAGAATGTTCCACCAGTATGCCTCCTTGCATATCCCCAGGCATTTCCTGCGAGCCACCCCGACACCGTCCGATTCACGACAAAGCTGGATGTCTAGTTTTTAGCTTATGTTTATAGGAATGAATGTTTGCCTCTAGGGAACATAATTCTAATAATCTCCCACTTGCACTCGATTCGAACATACCGACTTTAAAAGTCTAGTCGCTTCAGGATGATCGCTCTTGTTTGCGCTTCGTGCTTTGGCTGGGAAAGCGGCTTTGTCAATAGATCTGCAACATTTGCATCTGTATCTATCTTGCACAACTTGATATCACCCTCTTCGACAAACTAGCGAATAAGGTGGTATCACCTGAGTATGTGTTTGTTCTTTTGGTGTGTTCTTGGTTCCTTGGCTTATGTGATTGCATCAGTATTGTCACAGTACACGTCCAACAGACTGGACGAGCCGGGAACCACACCAAGATTCAACAAAAAGTTACGGATCCAAATACACTCCTTTGCCGCCTCCAAGGCAGCAATATACCCAGCTTCTGTTGTGGAGTAAGCCACTATTTCTTGCTTGGAACTTTTCCAACTCACTACCCCTCCATTCAAATTGAACACGTAGCCAAATTGCGACCGAGACTCATCAAAGTCGGTTTGGAAACTCACATTTGTGTAACCCCTTACACTGAGTTATCCAACACCGCCAACAACCATTAAAAATCTTTAGTTCTTTTCAAATAATTCAAGATGTCAATATGCAACTTGTAGCAAAGAAAAGATGACCATGAAAACAATCATCAGATGCAACCCTACTTGCAACTGCACCCAGAAGAAAAGTCAGTTGCATGTTGATATGCAACTCATACTAAAAAAAGGGGAAACACTAGTTGCATTTCAATATGCAACTCGCAGTAAAGAAAAGGGATCACAAAAACAATCATGAGTTGCAACCCCACTTGCAACTGCCCCCAGAAGAAAATTTAGTTGCATGTCGATACGCAACTCATAGTAAACAAAAAGGGAAAAATGAGTTGCATGTTGATATGCAACTCGTAGCAAAGAAAAGGTGACCACGAAAACAATCATCAGATGCAACCCTACTTGCAACTACACCTAGAAGAAAAGTTACTTGCATGTCGATATGCAACTCTAAGTAAAAGAAAGGGGAAAAGCCAGTTGCATATCGATATGCAACTCGTAGTAAATAAAAGGGATCACGAAAACAATCATGAGTTGCAACCCCACTTGCAACTTCCCCCAGAAGAAAATTCAGTTGCATGTCGATATGCAACTCGGAGTAAACAAAAGGGGAAACGCTAGTTGCATGTCGATATGCAACTCATAGCAAAGAAAAGGTGACCACGAAAACAATAATCAGATGCAACCCTACTTGCAACTGCACCTAGAAGAAATGTCAGTTGAATGTCGATATGCAACTCGTAGTAACACAAAAAGGGAAATCCAGTTGCATGTGGATATACAACTCGTAGTAAAGAAAATGGAACCATGAAAACAATCATTAGTCGCAACCGTACTTGCAAGTGCACCCAGAAGAAAAGTCAGTTGCATGTCAATATGCAATTCGTAGTAAAAGAAAGGGGAAAAGCTAGTTGCATGTCGATATGCAACTCGTAGTAAAGAAAAGGAATCACGAAAACAATCATGAGTTGCAATCCACTTGCAACTGCCCCAAAAGAAAATTCAATTGCATTTCGTTATGCGACTCGTAGTAAACAAAAGGGGAAAGTCAGTTGCAAGTTCAGTTGCAACTCATAGTAAGAACCGTGAAACAATCCTCAATTGCAACTTATTGAGAAAGCCAGTTGCAAGTTTAGTTGTAACCATAGTAAAAATGGACCACAAAACAAAACAACATTTCAACTACAACTCAAGAAGGTCGCGAAACAAATTTCAGTTGTAACCCTCCCCTATAATTTGAACTTGGAGGAAAATGCAATCCTCCCCTAAATTTAATTCAACAAGAACATAATAGTACCACCGGGAATCCTCCGATATGTACTGATCTTAAATGCATCTCATTGAACCACCATGTTGATCTGTGTATGATCTGAAACCAATAAGAAAATAAATGAGTCTTTAGATTGTACATGTATCTTCTAAGAAAGATGTTTGAACAAATAATGTTGCAATTTATGATGAAGAAAAAATAAAAACAGTTCCAACTATTGTTGCTATTGACAAAAACATACAGTTGCAACTTATGATGCAAGTAACAGCTATAAAATCATAATATGTACATACAGTGCTATGCATTTTGCTTGACTAATGTAAAATTAATGCAACCAACGTCAGGCAGTCTGGCATTGCAAAAAACTTTTGATTAACTCAAAAATCTAAGACTCTTATACTACAAGTAAAATACAAAAACACTGCAAAAAAGAAGTGATAACTCACAAAAAGCTATTCTCCTCTCTTCACTATTATAAGAACCATGATAGCACATAAAACTTGCAACAATGAATTTACAGAACATTGGGAAGGAAATTATAAATAAAGTTAACGAGCGTAGAAAACCATGTTAAAATACAACCCCATCGGAAAAAAAGATCAAGACGAGAGAAGAACCTATCAAAATCAACGGGCCTCCGCCGCTCCCCACCATATTCTTTATAGAAGAACCGACGTCGACGCAAATCAACAAGGCTCCAACGCTGGGAAAAGAATCGTTGCTCAAATCAACGACATGTCTCCGCCCCCGCCTCCACTGCTCTCAGCTGATCTCCACCGATCTCTGCCACTCCCGACCTCTCTGAATAAAATAAGTCAACATCGGGAGAGAAAAGAACGGGGCAATGACCCGCCGAATGGGACACACGAGAGGAAAAAAACATGCCACGACCCACTCAACAACCCAAAACGACAAAAAGAACGGACCACCCAACCTTCGTGGGCCAAACAACTCAAACCCAGGTGAAAACACACAAAAATGAATGTCAACATAAAAATACAGTCATAGGAACAACTACGCTGCAAAAATAAATGAATAAACACAACAACATACGCGTCTATAGCCCTGTACCACCTGACCGAACCAAAACTACACACAGCAGGAAATACATAAATCTAAAAAAAACAGGAAAAGATAAAAACTAAACATGCAGAAAAAAAACAAAGGAAAAAAAAGGCCAAAGCAGCCCACGGTCTAACAACCAGAACTGAACACCGGGGCAAGGGCAACGTGGGCAAGCAAACCTCGGGCAGCGACGCGTACAGTGCGCGGGAGCAACGCGCGCTCGTCATGACAAACCGGCCTGCACTCAGGCACAAATCTTGATCGTGCTGAACAAATTGGACGGACCACGGTTTGACTATGCTTTATGCTAAATCTCAGCTAGCTAAAAATTAGCAAATCCGATTTTGAAAAGAAGGAGTAAGATGCATGTGCAAGCTCTGCTGGCTACTTTGGACAAGCAGCCTCGTTACATGCTACGCCTACGAGCCCTTGTGATTCATCCAGTACCTTGCTTGATCTTCTCGATTTCGTGCGCACGCGCATATATGCATGTAAAATCAGCACATCAATGATCTACTAGCTACTACTGTCGCCACCGACCGGCGGCCGCGGCATCGGTCGATCGAACTCATCAATCTTCGCTCCGAGTTCGTGGCGAGCAGGCCACCCACGGCCGGGCCGGCCATGTACTCATGTACAAGAATAACACAACATAGGAAGAAGCTTCACCGGCCGTGTCACCTTCGTGCTACAGGAAACAGATGATACGAAGCCGTCGGCATAGGTTAGATTGTTGTCGGTGTAGGCTATACCGACAGCAGCCCTCGGCGTAACATGGGTTGGGCTTGTCTGCCGTCGGCATAATAGCTACGCCGACGGCTAAGCTGTCGGCACAGGTCAGACGGACCCAGCTAGATTGCTAACGGTCGTTTGGATACGCCGACGGCTTCAGCCTAGTTTTTTCCAAATTTGTTTATAATTTTTTTGAATTGTTTCACTCGTTAATCTCATGGGGATATTTTTAACTCTAAGTACACTTAATCTCAGATCAAATTGCACGCATAGTCAATCTTCCCAATCGATCACCCATTCTCACACTACTCTAGCCTAGCACACTCAACTTTTTTGTTCCTTCCGAAACTTCCGAAAAAGAAATTAGACATTATTGATAATACTAACATATCAATCTTATTAACCCTTGGGCCGTGATGTCACACGTCTTTATTTTTTGAAATCCTAAAAAATTATTTAAGTAAGCAACAATGAATAAGTAATAATAATCTTGAATTTAAATAACGATTTTACTTTTGCCTTTTTTATTTAATTTGGAATAATTCATATCTTTAAATTCGTAAATCAGAATTCGACAAATAATATGTCAAAATTGATTAAAAAATGAGAGGAATCCAAATATGACATGCATAATATCTTTTTAGTGGTGTACTGCAAGGTTTTCCAAAAAAATGTGTCAAATTTTTCAAAAAACGTAAAAAAAAGGCTTTCAAAATTGCTAATTCTAAAAAATGGCAAACAGTTGAAAGCTGTTGAATTCAGAATGTAAATTTCTCTTAGATCATTTTTTATGTAAAAAACTTTTTCATCTGACGTCGGATGCAAAAGTTATTGTCTTTTTACCGAAACATGACGTTTTTTCCGTAAAATATGTCGAAATTCATGTTTGCAAATTTTCTAACTACTAAATCATCGTAACATAAATACATATCAAACTATTTTCAAATTTGAAGTTCTTATCATTTTCTATTATTTTTTCTAAGTGTAAAAAAGGCGATCCACGGGATGGAGAGAAAAAACCTGGACCGACTGTTATGCCGTCGGTGTAGGTCTAGGTTGATGCCGTCGCTTCGCCGTTATGGCGAGACCGTGTCGCCGCCTACGCTGATGGTCGGGGCTACGCTGACGGCTGCCGGTGGCCCAGCACATCTACGTGGACGGCTTTCCTGGGCCTGACGGCCAGCTTCGTGGGCTGTCCGGCTCGTAGGCTATGCCGACGGTCCCGACTTATAACCGCGTAGGTATAGGTCGCCGGCCCTGTGTTTGTTTCTGTAGTGGCGATCTACGTCCAAGTGATGTTTTGGTACAACTCACTTAGCTGAGGTGACGGACAGACAGCACTGCACACGCCGATAGAGTGGAACGGCCAGAGTCGAGAGAGTGGGTTGTGTCGAAAGAAGTTCTGGGAGAAGGATGACCTTGTTAACCAACCACCGGGAGGTACAGGGATTACAATCAGAGATTGCCTTGCGAATCAACGAGATCAAAAACTACTGTAGCAAAAAAACGGTTTGTACAATACTACCGTGTAAGCCTGTACTTATAACAATCTAGTAGCATGTGTGTGTTCAACCCTTTAACCTTGCTGGGGCGTCCTACGGTTCGTACTGGAGAAGAAATGGGAGTGCGGGTCAAGCGTGGAGATGGTCTGGCTCTGGTGGTGACCGAAGGAGGATCAGATATGCAGCCGTTTTCAAAAATCAGTTTTTTTCTTGTTGCGAATCTTCAAAACAAAGAAAATAAAAATTCAGTCTCGTGCTGTCCTCTACCACTGCCAATGGCTAGGTACGTTTGAGCTCCCAAACAGTAAAAAGGGTAGGAAGAGGCCTGCTCAGCTGTGCGGCACGCCTGCAGCTATCATGTGCAGCTGTGAACTAGTACTAAAACCTAGAAACGGCACATACAGCTAGCGTGCCTACATCGGTCGGTGCATACGTGCATAGCACACAAGCCAAACTTATTACAGTATGCTAGCTCGTTTACTCATAATGCAAAGTTTCTCCAATTGATATTGTTATTAAAAAAAAAGGATCCATCAGTGTACCTTGTTACTTGTAGCCGCCCATGCTTCAGCAGGGTCAAGGAAAATTCCTCCGAAATTCACGTGTCAATCGTTTACTATTATGGGGTATAGTACTTTCTATGAACACAGTTCACTTGCAGGATGGATCCTACAGAATAACCTCGCTCAAAGATATGAGAGAGAGAGAGAGAAAGACACGCAAATGCTACCGATCGAATTGCTAGCAGAATACCGATCGGGTCTGGCATTCAATTCACCCGGTCCGGAAAGCGATCGTTCTGAGCGCGCCACCGGCCGGCTGGCGGCACGTCAACAAACCGGTGATCTGCTCCGGCGACGGCGAAGCAGAACGTGAGAACAGCCCTGTCTATCGTCATACGGCGCGGCCAATTTCGACACAGAGGGCTATCTGGGTACGGGCAAGCGAGAAACTAACAAGTCACACTACAAAAAAGAAAACAAGAAAGAAATAGATGAACACGGATAATAGGGTAGCCTCCCCTAAAGAAGTTGCAGCATTGAGGACACAGAGTCATATACTAGTACATGCCAAACATGAAATAATAATGCTTCTACAGAACATACACATCCCTTGAAAGTGCCAAGTTGCATGCAAACAGCCTACTAGGATGAAGGATGAACACAAGAACAGCAGAAAAACAGCACATAACTGAGGATAACAGGCATCGCCAAGGGCATACTATATATAAGGCCACCCAGCTTGCACTCCAGCAACTACAAATAACAGGCATCGCCAAGGGCATACTATATATAAGGCCACCCAGCTTGCACTCCAGCAACTACAAGTCGATCTAGGACGACGAGGACCCATTGTGAACAATTTCAACACTGAACATGCCATCATCCTCTCTTGAAAAAATAACTATAGAGTATAGAAAACAGACACAATCCAGTTTTCTATAACAAAAATTAGACAAACATTATAAAAGATAAAAAACAGACACAATTCTCTTATTAACAAGTGGGTAATGACGAGGGGTGACATAAAACTTTGGGTATTCAGGGAATGACCAAAATTTGAAAAGTATGTTTACAAAACCACTTGGTCATGACATAAAATACAGAAGAAGAGCAAAATTGCAGCTAACTGTCTTGTTACTGTAACTGTCTGTTAACTGAATATTCACTGAACTAAATATTTAGTCAAGCTGCAGCAGGTAGTGATCATCAACAAACCATGATCAAACCCAGTTCTTCGACGCACTTGTGCTTCCGTGCACGCACATTAGGTTCATAGAGTACAAATTGCACAGAAAAGACTAAACTTTATCACCTAGATCGACGGAATTCAACGGCTCCGACGAGCTTTCTAGCCACGGCCGAGAAGAGCCAATGTGCCCTCTACAAATCGGGCACAAATCACTACAAAAACCGTACCATTCGCTCCGCAGTCGACTACTACACTATTCCCCATCGATTTCCCGAGCTATAAGCTACAACAAAGCCAACGATCAAGCGCGCACCTTGAGCTCGCCGTCGGGCACGCGGAGGAGCCGAATAGAGGGAGATTGAGGGAATAGGAGGGTGTACCATAGGCCGGCGGGTCTTTGCTGTGCTCACGTTAGTGCATGGCCGGCGGGATCAAGACGAACATGGCGATCTCGACGACGCCGCGTACCTTGCCGAAACTGGCGCGGGGTGTTATGTTCTTGACGAAGGGAAGGAAGAGGAGATAAAGAGGAGACCGAAGGGGTTTTCTGAGATTTCGTCAGAGTCAGCGCATACAAAGGACTAAGTCATGAATATTAAATCTTCCCTGTACGTACACATGAGTAATTAAAGTAAAGATATGGCCGGCGTGGCAAGTTTGGACTAAAAACGTTCGGTTAGTGCAAGTTGTGGTACCAATTTATCCGGTTTGCAAGATATATGGTACTAAAGGACAAGATGTCGGTCCAAAAGTGTAATTAGCTCTTATACACATGCTCGATCGGCAAGTGTAATACTACAGTACTGAAAAGACTGTAGCTTCTATGCAACATGCCAATCCCTGAATAGGTTCATTGGCTACATAGAACATAGATGAAATAACAAAGTAATAATTCGTGTATCATAAATAATGAAGATCTAGAAGATTCAATTATTACAATATTCGCTTAGCTCGAAGACTAGCTTACACAATTATTCAAATAGCAACATAAAAAAAGATAACTACTCCATCTTCAAATTGTCCATGAGGGAACAAGTGTCGAGTGGATTACCGCGACCTATTTCGATCACTCGGAATCGGAGTAACCTGCAATATGAAACGTAGCAGCCACGAAGGGTCAATACATGGAATGTATGGCAAGCAGCGCTAAGGTAAAAGAGACAATGCACCTAGCATCTACATGCTTATTTAGCTAGTGCAGCTTTGGCTAGCTTGTACTTTTTAAACACATTTATCCTACTTTCGTAAACCATTTGATTCACAGCAACCCAATAAGTTCACCCATCAAGTTTTAGTAATTAGGAAATAAGGATGAGTGAGAATATGTCATAGCCTCAAGATCAAGCAACTCAATTGTCCGTAACCGGGGACACGGCTAAGTACTTAGTTTTTTTACACCCTGCAGGGGTTTGTACACTTTACCCATATAACCTGGCCAACCCAGCTTGTACCATCACACTCATATTGTGTGGTGATAGGGAGAAGACCAAGATGAGACCTTTCGGGAAGTAGATCTTCAAACCCCACTGCGCACCGGTCCCATCCTACCATTCACTACATCTCTGGCTACGCTGGGTTTGGATCGCCACGACCTACTAAGTCTAACCAGCCACCCATTTTTTACTGGCACATGGTTGCACACGTAAGATACTTTAACAAAGAGAACCAATCCTTCTCAGTACCCTGGGCGGTGTTCCCCACCATTATCCACACTTTGTTGACAATCCAACCATTCCGCCCAGGTAGTTCATTAACATTATGTTGTTTTAGTTCAAATAAGCTTTCACCATATTGTGATCCCTTACTCCGTCTTCACAGCAGGTCTAAGCACATCTACTGAACGGCTCAACTACAAGGAATTCCTACCACAATATATAGGATATAGCATAGCATAGTAATTCCTACACAATATCTACAGAAATACACTACACATGCATAGGAGAAAATAGTAGGACAAAGTATGAACAAATAGCATCTACTTGCCTTGGCGGTAGGAGTCGAGAGTACAATCCTCGTAGAAACAAGCGTTGCACTCGTCACAATCTACACGATACAATTGCAACACATAAACAAACAATTCACATTCATAGACAAATGCACAAAAGCATGCATAACGGTTTAATAAAAGTTTCAGTAGCACTTTATGTTCTCTGATGTTTATACATACTAAATGATGCATGGGAAAAACCTTTAATGCAAGAAAAACAAAACATGCAATTTCTTAGACCAATTAATAGGCTTTTTGGGAAAAACTAAACCTCTGCAGTGAACAGTGCTGTAAGGGTATGGGCAAAAATACTACTGTGTAGGTAACGTGATTTAGAGCCAGGGGCAACTAGAAACACGCAAAAAGGATAGACTGGACTTTTTCTACAATTTTTATAGTGCTTTAAGCCTTTTTATAGCCTCAGGGAAATACATACAGTAAACCTGCAATTTTAATTCAGAAATAGGTTCCACACTTTCTTGTGAATCCATAGACACCTTATTTGCAATTTTCTGATCAATGGTTATTCTCTTATGAATTTAATACTCCAAAAAAGAGTATTAAACTATTTAAATAACTACTGCAAAACCTTATAGCAACTGTCTAAACTAGTTGCATAATAATAATCTACAAGCAAAGAGCTTTCCAACGACATATTAATTTCTATTTTTGGACCAGTAGATTAGTCTCTATGATTTTTACAAGTTATATCAATTTTTCTAGATTTTAATCTGTTTTTCAGAGACTCCGGGGAATATTCCAAGGAATATTCCCGCTGACAGGTGGGGTCGGTCTGACCCGCCGGCTGACGGGTCAGCGGTCAGCACCGGGGTCAGCGCGCAATCTAGACCACCCGTTTCGCATCGGACGACCGACGTGGTTTCGGTCTTGCTCACCCTCGGTCGACGGTGAGGCGGTCCGTCGGCGGTGACAACAGTGCTCCGACGAGGTGCTCCGGTGACTGCACGGAAGGCCAAGGGTCAGAAAAAGGTGGGGCGGTGCGCTGCGGTACTCCCGCGAAAGGAAGAGGGCGCGGGGTCGGCCTTGAGCTCCTTACCGGCGTCAATGGCGGCGGCGGCTCCGAGAACTCCGGCGAGCAATCATCGCGAGGTGGCGGTGGGGTAGATGGCGGTTTTAGGGGGTTTTCGAAGGGGAGGTCGAGGGCTTTAAGGGGGTGTACTCGGTTGGGGCAGGGGCGATGATTCACGAACCGAATCGGGGTCTTCCCTAGAGAAATTGGCGGCGACGGGCGAGCTCGTGTCGAGCACGGTCTGCTCAACGAGCAGAGGCTGACGGGTGGGCCCGCCTGTCGGCCGGGCGGGGCGGGCTACGCGCTGCGCCGCGCGGTTCCTGTTACGCGCCGCTCGCTGGCATTGGTGAGCCCCGGGTGGGCCGCTGTGGGCTGGCGGTCCGGCTGGCCGACGCAGTTATACTTTTTTTTCCTTTATTCGTTTTCTGAACCAGATGTTAACTGAACTGTCTGAACTACTATCTGAAACTGAATTTCTATCGAACACCGAAACTGCCCTAACTTTTGATCTAGAGCTCCGATTTGGGCGAAACAAGTTTCTACGGGTTCGTATTGAAAAGCTCTACGCATCTATGCATCTGGAATGCCCATAAAGTGCCATTCTAGCAAATGCAAGGTAAAAACCCTACTAGTCTCTTCATATGAGTGCACAAGCAAAAGTGTGGTGATTTTAACAAAAGCTTTTAAAACTGAAATTTGCAACTATGAATATGATGCAGTGACATGTATGACCTGCAGTACCAATTCTAATATTGGGATGTGACAAGACTAACCCCATTAAGATGAATCTCGTCCTCGATATTTGCCATAGCTAGCAAATAGGTGTGGATGGTCCTCTCGGAGGTCATCTTCTCGCTCCCAAGTGGCTTCCTCCTCGGTGTGATGGCTCCATTGCACCTTGCAAAACCTGATCGTCTTGCTGCGTGTAAACCTCTCCGCTGTTTCCAAGATCTTGACCGGCTTCTCCTCATAGGTCAAGTCGTTCTCCAGCTGAACCTCTTCAAGCGACACGGTGTCTCTCAATGGTGTATCCACCATCTCCGGATGGCACTTCTTCAGCTGGGACACATGGAACACGTCGTGAATAGCGGATAGAGCCTCTGGCATCTCCAACTGATACACAACCTCTCCTTTGCGTGCTAGGATCTTGTAGGGACCTATAAACCGAGGTGCCAGCTTGCCCTTAATTCCAAATCGCTTAGTTCCACGCAGAGGCGAAACTCTGAGGTAGACTCGATCTCTAATCTCATACACCACTTCCTTGCGCTTAGCATCAGCATAGCTCTTCTGCCTTGATTGTGCTACCTTCAGCCTATCTCGAATCAAACTGACCCTCTCCTCAGCATCCTTGATCAAATCAGGTCCAAACAACCGACGCTCACCTACTCCATCCCATAATAATTGTGTCCTGTACCTCTTACCATATAGCATATCGAACGGTGACGTCTTGATGCTAGTCTGGTAGCTGTTGTTGTAGGAAAACTCAGCATAAGGCAAATTCTCGTCCCAACTGGAGCCATGAGCTAGAGCGCAAGCTCTGAGCATATCCTCTAAAATATGATTCACCCTCTCCGTCTGTCCATCCGTTTGAGAGTGGAAAGTTGTACTGAACTCCAACCTAGTTCCCAACGACTCATGCAGCTGGCGCCAAAAGTGAGAGGTAAATTGGGTGCCTCTATCTGAAACAATACTCCTGGGAACTCCATGTAGACACACAATTTTGTCCATGTAGATCTTGGCCAATCTAGCACTAGTATAGGTGGTCTTCATAGGTATAAAGTGAGCTACTTTGGTCAAGTGATCAACCACTACCCAAATAGAGTCGTATCTTGACCTCGTCCTGGGCAGTCCTGTGATAAAATCCATTCCAACTATATCCCACTTCCAATCAGGTACTGGCAATGGCTGTAGCAGTCCTGTGGCTTTTAATGCTCATCCTTCACTTTGTTGCAGACATCACATAAAGCGATATACTCTGCGATATCTCCCTTCATATTAACCCACCAAGACCTTTCCTTCAAATCCATGTACATCTTCGTGTTACCAGGATGTATGGAGTATGGCGAGTCATGGGCTTCCTGAAGAATCAACTTCCTAATTTCCTGATCGTTGGGCACGCACAGACGATCTCCATACCATAGAGCTCCTTGCTCATCTTCGCGAAATCCCTTTGCTTTACCCTCGGGTATGTTTGCTCTTATTCCTTCCATGTCGCTATCCTTCTTTTAAGCCTCCCTGATCATGTCCAGAAGCGTTGGTTTGACTTCCAGTGTTGCCAAATACCCCTCGGATACTACCTCCAACCTAAGATCCTTGAGTTGTTCACACAAATCCTTGGGTAACTCTCCCATGGTCAACCCATTAGCATACACTTTGCGGCTTAGCGCATCTGCTACAACATTAGCCTTCCCGGGATGATATTGCAAGCTCATGTCATAATCCTTTATGAGCTCCAACCATCTCCTTTGCCTCAAGTTCAACTCCTTCTGTGTGAATATGTATTTCAAGCTTTTGTGGTCCGTGAATACATCACAATGCTTACCCATCAAATAGTGCCTCCATACCTTGAGCGCATGCACAACTGACGCTAATTCCAAGTCATGCGTGGGGTAATTCTGCTCATGGTGTTTAAGTTGGCGTGAGGCATAGGATACCACTCTCCCATCTTGCATCAACACACTTCCAAGTCCTTGACGAGATGCATCGCAGCACACTTGGAAATCCTTCTGAATATCAAGCAAACACAAGATATGCGCGGTCACCAAGCGTTGCTTCAGTTCCTAGAAACTAGCTTCGCACTCTTCTGTCCACTCAAACCTTTTCTCCTTCTTTAATAACTCAGTCATTGGCTTCGCAACCTTGGAGAAGTTTTCTATGAACCTCCTATAGTATCCAGCAAGTCCCAAGAAACTCCGAATATCTCCCACATTTTTGGGAGACTCCCATTAAGTGACTGACGATACCTTGCTTGGATCAACTGCAACTCCTTCACCCGACACTATGTGTCCGAGAAAACCAACAGTGTTCAACCAAAAATCGCACTTGCTGATATTAGCATATAGCTTATGCTCTCTCAACTTCTCCATAATTAGGCGCAGATGCTTCTCATGCTCATTGTCATCTTTAGAATAGATCAATATATCATCGATGAACACCACGACGAATTTATCCAAGTACTCCATGAATACCTTGTTCATCATGGTCATGAAGTATGCTGGAGAATTTGTTAGTCCAAAGACATAACTGTATACTCATACAAACCATACCTAGTGGTGAAGGCGGTCTTTGGTATGTCCTGCTCACGGATCTTTAATTGGAAATACCCCGACCTTAGATTGATCTTGGAAAATACCTTTGCTCCCTTCAACTGATCGAACAAGTCATTTATATTGGGTAGAGGATATTTATTCTTGATGGTAACCTCATTAAGCGAGCGATAGTCTACCACCAGCCTCTTACTACTATCCTTCTTCTCTACAAATAGAACAGGTGCACCCCAAGATGAAGAACTTGGTTGAATAAATCCCTTGTCCAATTGTTCTCTAAGTTGCTTCTTTAATTCCTTTAGCTCATCCACATCCATCTTGTACGACATCTTGGCTATTGGTTCAGTTCCCGGCATTAAGTCAATGAGGAACTCCACATCACGGTCCGGTGGCATCCCTGGTAATTCTTTCGGAAACGCATCAGGGTATTCTCTCACTATGGGTACGGTGTCCATGCTAACCCCCTTAAGAGAGTTCACCTTAGTACCCCTAAGACGTGCTGCTGACTTGAACTTAATCTTTATGCCTTGTGGTGTCCTAAGAGAGATGGCACGTTGTCCACAATCTATCTAGCCATCATGCTCGGACAACAAATCCATGCCCAGTATTACATCTAGTCCTTGCGACTCCAAAACTACCAAATGTGCTGGGAAGCTGTGTGCTCCAATCCCTAGGGTAAGATCACGACATCCCTTACTAGCTAGCATCTCTCCTCCTGGTGAGCTCACTCTAATAGTCCCTTTTAGTGACTCAGTGGCTAACTTATGTCTATCCACAAATGCCCTTGATATGAATGAATGCGATGCACCAGTACCGAATAGAACAAGTGCAATATGGGAATCGATTGGAAACTTACCAATCACGAGATCCGGCTCATCACGAACTTCCTCCACATTCACATAGTTCACATTCGCCTTCTGGTTGGGTCCAAGCTTGGGTCCTACTCCTGTGTTCTTCTCTAGGCAGGTACTAGCATAATGGCCCAGCTTATTGCACTTGTAACACTCCACATTGCTGAGGTCCTTCTTGCTCACATAGTCATGTCCATTGTTCCTCCTAGAGTTGCTGTGGTGGCTCCTGTGACCATTATGGTGGCGGTCATTTCCTCCACGTTGGTGATTGTCGCTCCTGTGACCATCGTGGCGATGCCCATTACTCCCACAGTGGTTATGGTCATCTCCGCCATGCCTAGAATATCCAGAGTGTCCATCATAAGAGGTGCGAGCACGGTGGTGTGATCCTGAGGAGTGATGGCTATTCTTCCTCTTGCGCCTCTCCACCTGCTGTTGTTTCCCTTCCAGAATCCTGGCATTGTCCATCAGTTCCTGAAATGTCGGGCAATATACCATAGATATCTGAAGTGAAAGCTCATCACTGAGACCATCCAGGAACCTCTCCCTCCTCTTGGCATCAGTGTCCACATCCTCAGGAGCATAGCGAGAGAGATTGTTGAGTTCTTCTATGTAGTCCGCCACAGTGCGGTTGGTTTGGCGCAGGTTGTGGAATTCCTTCCTCTTCAGGCTCATGGTCCCGGCAGATACGTGGTTCGTCCTGAACCCTTCCTCAAACATGGCCCAAGTAACTGTGTCTAGCGGGTGGGTGATTTGGAAGGCATCTCACCAGGAAGCAGCTGATCCTTCCAGCAAGTGAGCAGCAAACCTCACCTTTTCAGCATCAGTGCAACCAACGGTCACCAAGTCCTTGTTCACAGAACGGAGCCAGTCGAGAGCAACCATGGGCTCAGGTGCAGAGGAGAACTTAGCTGGCCTCAGCCTCAGGAACCAAGTGAGAGCATCTCCATGTGGCCAATTCTTTCCGTTGTTGTTGTTGTTGTTCTGATTTGCTATGAACTGCGTCATCACTTGGGTCAACTGTGTCTGAGCGGCCATGAGCTGAGCTATCTCATCAGGTACTCGGTGAGGGGCCATATGCGGTTCAACACAGGTAAGATTAGAAAGAAGCAACTAAGGAATTATTCCTACCCATGTATAATGCTCATGCAACAACCATATGCTTACAAACAAAGGCAAACATGTATCACACAAGCAAACACACAACAAGCACAGTTCCAGGTGTTTATCTTAGCTATAAAATAGTTTAAAAACATTTGCATCAACATCTAGATACAAAAGAGCAACAAAAGGCAATAAACAGATTTCTGCCAGAACTGTTCAGCTGTGTTCACGGATTTTTCTGCCTGACTTAAACTCGTTAGGAATTTTTGCTGAGTTTTGTGCAGATACTACAGATAATTACGCACCAGATCCCAATTTCTCAGATTTTTTGCAGCTTCTAGTAAAACATGAAAAATCGTACAGTACAGTAGATTCAGCAGAAAACTGCAGCGATAAAAACACGAATTTTACCCAAACTTGTCCAAATATCATTTAATAAATCTCACAAAAATTCCTGGAACTTCAAGGTACTTAACTGAGCAATCTAAACACAATAAGCTAATAGTGCAGAAGTTACATTAATCGATGCCTAAGACTAGCGAATTTCCCTAACAAAGACTAGTTTTGGAGGACCATCTCTAACTATTTGATGAACATGTTGCAATAGGTTCTGGAGTCCATGCGCTGACGCGTCGATCCTCGTGTATGCCACGGTGGTGGCGTATACACCTCTCCTGAGTCTTCTTCACTCGAGTCCTCGAAGTCCACCTCTTTGGGGTCCTCCTCCTCGCTTTCTTCAGCAAAAGCGCCTGCTGCATCTCCTCCATCATCGGCACTGCCTCCATCATCGTCATTGTCACCTCCACCACCATTGTTACCTCCATCACCATTATCTGCATCATCATCATCATTCCCATCATCATCATCATTCCCATCATCATCATTGCCATTATTTGGTGGGGGATTCTACTGCGCTTGAAGGGCAGCAATCTGAGAAGCCATATCCACAATGGTTTGATCTCGCTCAGCCACCACTTGATTCCTTTCCATAATAGTTTGATTCAGCGCTGCAATTGTAGCATTCCTTTCCACCACAACATTCTTTTGTTCCTCAATGGTGGCATCCTTCCCCGCTATGGTCCCATTGAGGTCCGCTATCGTTTGATCCCTACCAATGAGGGCTTGCTCCATTGTATTCACAGCAGTGTGCAGAGTTTCCATCTCATACCCTTGTAGATGCATAGTGCCTTGAAAATAATCCAACGCCTTCTTTTGCTGCATCAGTTTCTCTTCCCTCTTCCAAGCTTTAATTTCCATGTCCTCTATATGCTTCTCACGGAATGGCATGTTGTTCCGGTTGCCTGCGGTAACCATCACGTTCCCGTCTTCATTCCTCTTTCCAAGTGCAAGGAAGGGTGAACCTGCTGGAAGGCGGTGTTGGTGAAGATAGCACAGGCGTGACAGTGTCTCATGCATGGCTGACTCCACTCCTTGCTCCCAAGTAAGGTATTTCTTGGTGCGGTTCAGGTTCTCAATGCCAGGCACGGTGGGATCTACTAGAACAATGGTGGTGATCTCCCATACGCGATCTCCAGGCACATATGCGTTCATCCGCCTTCCTTTGAACATCAGCATTAGCATGCCCAGCGTCTGACAAAGTTCCGCCAACTGCCTTGCGAAGAGTCTTGGTGATTGGAACTCAACATACTCAACTCTGGTGGCATCTCCCATCTATCAATTGTAAAGAGGAAAGAGTGAGAACAACAAAGGATAAGAATTTACTAGAATGAAGGCATACGAATAAAGACATAATGTAAAATAGACTTAAATAAATATGAGGCTTCCTATTCCAATCCTAGGTCACGATCCTACAGTAAACACACGGCTCTGATACCATCTGTAATACTACAGTACTGAAAAGACTGTAGCTTCTATGCAACATGCCAATCCCTGGATCAGTTCATTGGCTTACATAGAACATAGATGAAATAACAAAGTAATAATCCGTGTATCATAAATAACGAAGATCCAGAAGATTCAATTATTACAAGATTCGCTTAGCTCGAAGGCTAGCTTAAACAATTATTCAAATAGCAACATAAATAAAGATAACTAATCCATCTTCAAATTGCCCACGAGGGAACAAGTGTCGAGTGGATTACCGCGACCTATTTCGATCACTCGGAATCGGAGTAACCTGCAACTTGAAACGTAGCAGCCCCGAAGGGTCAATACATGGAATGTATGGCAAGTAGCGCTAAGGTAAAAGAGACAATGCACCTAGCATCTACATGCTTATTTGGCTAGTGGAGCTTTGGCTAGCTTGCACTTTTCAAACACATTTATCCTACTTTCGTAAACCATTTGATTCACAACAACCCAATAAGTTCACCTATCAAGTTTTAGTAATTAGGAAATAAGGATGAGTGAGAATATGTCATAGCCTCAAGATCAAGCAACTCAATTGTCTGTATCCGGGGACACGACTAAGTACTTAGTTTTTTACACCCTGCAGGGCTTTGTACACTTTACCCATATGACCTGGCCAACCCTGCTTGTACCATCACACTCATATTGTGTGGTGATAGGGAGAAGACCAAGATGAGACCTTTCGGAAAGTAGATCTCCAAACCCCACTGCGCACCGGTCCCATCCTACCATTCACTACATCTCTGGCTACGCTGGGTTCGGATCACCACGACCTACTAAGTGTAACTAGCCACCCATTTTTTACTGGCACATGGTTGCACACATAAGCTACTTTAACAAAGAGAACCAATCCTTCTCAGTACCGTAGGCAGCGTTCCCCACCATTATCGACACTCTATTGACAATCCAACCATTCTGCCTAGGTAGTTCATTAACATTATGTTGTTTTAGTTCAAATAAGCTCATACTTCACCATATTGTGACCCCTTACCCCGTCTTCGTAGCAGGTCTAAGCATATCTACTGAATGGATCAACTACAAAGAATTCCTACCATAATATATAGGATATAGCATAGCATAGTAATTCCTACACAATATCTACAGAAATACACTACATATGCATAGGAGAATATAGTAGGACAAAGTATGAACAAATAGCATCTACTTGCCTTGGTGGTAGGAGTCGAGAGTACAATCCTCGCAGAAACAAGCGTTGCACTCGTCACAATCTACACGATAAAATTGCAACACATAAACAAACAATTCACATTCATAGACAAATGCACAAATGCATGCATGACGGTTTAATAAAAGTTTCAGTAGCACTTTATGTTCTCTAATGTTTATACGTACTGAATGATGCATGGGAAAAACCTTTAATGCAAGGAAAACAAAACATGCAATTTCTTAGACCAATTAATAGGCTTTTTAGGCAAAACTAAACCTCTGCAGTGAACAGTGCAGTAAGGGTATGGGCAAAAATACTACCGTGTAGGTAACGTGATTTAGAGCCAGGGGCAACTAGAAACACGCAAAAAGGATAGACAAAACTTTTTCTACAATTTTTATAGTGCTTTAAGCCTTTTTATAGCCTCAGGGAAATACATATAGTAAACCTGCAATTTTAATTTAGAAATAAGTTCTACACTATCTTGTGAATCCATAGACACCTTATTTGCAATTTTCTGATCAGTGGTTATTTTCTTATGAATTTAATACTCCAAAAAGGGTATTAAACTATTTAAATAACTACTGATAAACCTTACAGCAACTGTCTAAAATAGTTGCATAATAATAATCTACAAGCAAAGAGCTTTCCAACGACATATTAATTTCTATTTTTTGACCAGTAGATTAGTCTCTATTATTTTTACAAGTTATATATTTTTCTGGATTTTAATATGTTTTCAGAGACTCCGGGGAATATTCCGAGGAATATTCCTGTTGACAGGTGATACATTGCAAATGTATCTATAATTATTGATGTTCCATGCTTGGTTTTATCTACTTTCTTATGTTTTGTCCACACTTTGGAGTACTTTTCATATGATTTCTTGGACTAACATATTAACAAGATGCCACAGTGCCAGTTGCCTGTTTTCTGCTGTTTTTGGTTCCAGGAAGTCAGAAAATCAATATTCTCAGAATTGGACGGGACAAAAGCCAAAGTTCCTATTTTACCGGAAGACTCACGGAGCCAGAATACGAGACGGAGGAGGGCCAGGGCCTGGCCACAACCCCCCCAGGTGCGGGCTAGCCTTACCCGCGCCACCAGGTGGTGTGGGGCCCCCTGGCACCCCCTCGGTCTCCCCTCTCGCATATAAGAGCCTCCCGATACCAAAACCCTAAAACGTCAAGCCTCCAACCACGAAACGTTCCACAGCGCCGCCGCCGCCGAATGGGAGATTCGGGGGACAGAAAGTCTCTGTTCCGGCACCCTGCCAGGATGGGGAAGTGCCTCCGGAGCCATCTCCATCGATCTCCACCACCATCTCCATCACCATTGCTGATTCCCATGATGAGGAGGGAGTAGATCTCTCTCGAGGCTAAGGGTTCTATCGGTAGCTACGTGTTCATCTCTCTATCTATGCATGATCTTGTTGTGGTCATGAGCTTTGTAATCAATTAGATCTACCTTGCTACTCAAGTGCTTTAATAGATCTCTGCTCTCCCTATGTGTGTGAAAGTGACAGCGTGCTCACCATGATGGCACTTAGGCTAGAGATTACAAATACTTGTTATGAGTTATATTTGGAGTTGGATATCTTTATGAAATTGTGGTGTTTGTTGGACTCATCTAGTACTCAAGGTGACAGTGTGGGGTTTTCTAGATGGGAAAGATGGACTTTGAGGTGTACTGTTATAGCCCTACCATCGATTAGAGTGTTCAACCGGAGAGTAGTTAAGAGTAGTATCATAGAGAAGATATTTATATGAGAGTGTTCACTAGTGAAAGTATGATCCCTAGGCCTTGTTTCTAAGCATTGATACACCGTTTTCTATTAGATCTGTTACATGTTTGCTTGCTTCCATCTTTATTTAAGTTTGCCTTTAGTCTTTTCACGCCATCAAGCTATTTTCTATCACCATACCACTTGTATTTCACTAGCTCTTCGCCGAACTAGTGCACCTATACACCTGACAAGTGTATTAGGTGTGTTGGGGACACAAGAGACTTCTTGTATCTTGATTGCAGGGTTGCTTGAGAGGAATACCTTTGACCACTTCCTCCCTGAGTTCGATAAACCTTGGGTGATCCACTTAAGGGAAAACTTGCTGTTGTTCTACAAACCTCTGCACTTGGAGGCCCAACAACTGTCTACAAGAATAGAAGTGCGTAGACATCAACAGGTGGGGTCGGTCTGACCCGCCGGTTGACCGGTCAGTGGTCAGCACCGGGGTTAGCGCGCAATCTGGACCACCCGTTTCGCATCGGACGGCCGACGTGGTTTCGGTCTTGCTCACCCTCGGTCGACGGCGAGGCGGTCCGTCGGCGGCGACGGCGGCGCTCCGGCAACTGCAGGGAAGGCCGGAGGTCAGAAAAAGGTGGGGCGGTGTGCTGCGGTACTCCCGCGAAAGGAAGAGGGCGCGGGGTCGGACGTGAGCTCCTTACCGGCGTCAATGGTGGCGGCGGCTCCGAGAACTCCGGCGAGCAATCGTTGCGAGGTGGCGGCGGGGTAGATGGTGGTTTTAGGGGGTTTTCGAAGGGGAGGTCGAGGGCTTTAAGGGGGTGTACTCGGTTGGGGCAGGGACGATGATTCGCGAACCGAATCGGGGTCTTCCCAGAGAAATCGGCGGCGACGGGCGAGCTCGTGTCGAGCACGGTCTGCTCGACGAGCAGAGGCTGACGGGTGGGCCCGCCTGTCGGCCGGGTGGGGCGGGCTACGCGTTGCGCTGCGCGGTTTCTGCTACGCGCCGCTCGCTGGCGCTGGTGAGCCCCGGGTGGGCCGCTGGGCCGCTGTGGGTTGGCGGTCCGGCTGACCGACGCGGTTATACTTTTTTTTTCCTTTATTCGTTTTCTGAACCAGATGTTAACTGAACTGTCTGAACTACTATCTGAAACTGAATTTCTGTCGAAAACCGAAACTGCCCTAACTTTTGATCTAGAGCTCCGATTTGGGCGAAACAAGTTTCTACGGGTTCGTATTGAAAAGCTCTACGCATCTATGCATCTGGAATGCCCATAAAGTGCCATTCTAGCAGATGCAAGGTAAAAACCCTACTAGTCTCTTCATATGAGTGCACAAGCAAAAGTGTGGTGATTTTAACAAAAGCTTTTAAAACTGAAATTTTACAACTATGAATATGATGCAGTGACATGTATGACCTGCAGTACCAATTCTAATAATTGGGATGTGACAGCAAGCCTAGTCGAGGGTGGAAAAATCGAGTCCGGCGATGAAGTGCAGATAGCGAAGTCACCCATAATAACCACCTGCACCACCCCCTTGCCATTGCCAGTTGCCATGGCGCTCTCTTTCGTTTCTCCATTGACATCGACGATGCGGAACCGAGCCTGCCCCTCCCAAACGAGGATACGCGGCTAGCTAAGATCGATGCATGTGCGACCTCTGGCTACTTTAATTTGGAGTGGACAAGCAGCTGCCTGGTTATTAGTACATGCATGCGCATGCTACCGCCTACGAGCCCATATATGTGATCCATCTAGCCCTCGATTTCGTACGCACGCATTTACGCATCATGTAAAATCAGCACATAATTTGATCTACATGCATCAACTACTAGGGTCCCCACCGGCCGCGGCATTAGTCGATCTCGAACTCATCAATCTTTGCTGCGAGTTCGTGACGAGCAGGCCGGCCACCCACGGCCGGGCCGGCCATGTACATACAAGAACACAGGAAGAGGCTTCACCGTGCCATGTACATACAAGAACACAGGAAGAGGCTTCACCGTACGACGTGTCAGTGTCACCTGCGTGATCGATCTCCGTCCAAGTGATGTGTTTTGGTACAGCAACTCACTTGGCTGCACATATATATACACGCCGATAGAGTGGAACGTCGAGAGTCTGAGAGTGGGTTGTGTCGAAACAAGTATTGGGAGAACGATAGACTATTACTGCCAATGGCGAAACAACTCCCTTAGGCTCCCAACCAAACATGTATAGCTCCACAGTAAAAAGGTACGCCGGGATCAGATTGCACAGGCGGTCGTTGGCAGGAAAAGAAACGGAGCTAGTGGTGGTGAATGGACTATGTTATCTCAGAAAGGAAACTGATCGAAACAGCAGAGGCCCACACCTTGACGTACGCGACTACACAGAACGACACACTGGTTTGCAGAATTGCACTAGCTAGTTTGAAACTTTTGCCTATCATCAGACTGAAAGGGAAGGAAGAGGCCTGCTCTGTTGTGCAGCTATCATGTGCAAGTGTGAACTAAAGCCTAGTAAAGTAGTAGCGCGTGCCTACATCGGTCGGTGCATATATGCATAGCACACAAGCCAAACGTACGTACAGTGTGTTCGTTTACTCATAGCGCAAAGTTTGTCCAAATAAATGGATTGTTATTAAAAGAAAAGGTTCCATCATCAGTGTACCTTGTTACATTTTCGCAAAAAATAAGAAAAGTTGAGCGCGTTGAACCCTTGTTTACTTGTCCTTCTAGCCGCCCGTGCTTGAGCAGGGCCAAGGAAAATTACTCCGAAATTCACGTGCCAATCGTTTATACTACTACTTCTATGAACACAGTTCACTTGAATTACCTCGCTCAAAGATAGGAGAGAGAGAGAGAGAGAGAGAGAGAGAGAGAGAGAGAGAGAGAGAGAGAGAGAGAGAGAGAGAGAGAGAGAGAGAGAGAGAGCGAGCCACGCAAATGCTACCGATCGAATTGCTAGCAGAATACCGATCGGTCGGGTCGGGAAAACGACCGTTCTGGGCGCGCCACCGGTAGGCCGGCCGGCGGGACGTCAACAACCGGTGATCTGCTCCGGCGAAGCAGAACGTGAGAGCAGCGCTGTCTATCGCCGTACGGCGCGGCCAATTTCGACACAGAGGCTATCTGGGTACGGAAAACAGGCACAGCGAGCGAGAAACTGACAAAGAGAAAACAAGAAAGATAGTACTCGATGAACACGGATAGGGTCGCCTCTCCTTGAGAAGATACAGTATTGAGGAGACATAGTCATATACTACTAGTACATGCCAAACATCAAAGAGATCTCAACATCAAACTCGTCTACTGAATATAAACTGGATCACATCCCTTGAAAGTACCAAGTTGCATGCAAACAGCCTACTAGGACGAAGGATGAACACAAGAACAGCAGAAAAACAGCACATAACTGAGGATAACAGGCATCGCCAAGGGCATACTACTATATATAAGGCCACCCAGCTTGCACTCCAGCATCTACAAGTCGATCGAGGACGACGACGACCCAGAGGCTAGAGTTCATCGTCTTCTTTGGTCATATAGATGCAGCATCCGCACGGAGCTAAACTTCCACGGGACGCTGAAAGAAACGAGAAGAACAAAGGCACTATAGTTGGTAAAACCATCCAGCATAGACTCGTCCCTAACTTTACAAGAAAAAAAATGCATGGAAGCAGCAGGGGAACTTACCACGACGGTGGTGGTGGCGACGGTGACAGACACCGCCGCGACTCCCGCCTGGCCAGCGCCTCTCGCCTGGCCTCCTCCGCCGCCCTGGTTCTGGGGTGCCACATCCCCCGCCTCAAGGCAGTTGATGAGGCAGGCCATGAAGCAGACCAAGAAAAAGATCGCGCCGATGACCCCGATGACGGTGAGGATGCCGTTGAGGAAGGCCCAGTCGTACGGGTCCATGATCGAGCAGCTAGCTACCTAGCGTGGTTCGGAGACTGGCTCGAGGAGTGCTCGCAGGAAGCTAGGTGGGAGAGAAGTTTAGGATGACTAGGGTAGGAGGGAAGGGAAGAGTGGCCAGTCCGCCGGTTATAAAGACGCTCCTCTTGATGGCTCGTGGAGGAAGAAGTGGGCACGGGTGATGAACTGCTGGTCAGCGCGTCGTCAGCAGCCTCATGCACCCCGGCCATGGCGCTCTGTCCTTTTTCCGTTTACGTCGACGACGCGGAACCGAGGCAGGCGCCCCTGCTCGTCCCAAATGAGGAAACGCGGTCGAGCAGCCCATGTGATCACGCGCTCGAGTGGAGATTTCGTGCATCGCTCACCGCGTGTACGACGCCGCAGCTCACCTTGCCAAGGCCCAGCAGGCTCCGTCTCCACCGCAACCTTCTGCTACTGCTAGCACACCAGACCAGCACCGGGAGTCGCACACGGAGTCCGGCACTACCATCTCTGATCCATGGGATGAAAGAATGCAACAACTGTTCGTCGCACTAGTGCGTACGTCCCGCGATGCTTCACCGGTCGTGAGGTGGTGTACACAGTTTCCCTTTCAAGAGAAAGTATATTGACTGCAACAACGCGTGATACGACGTGACCCCACAGAGGAGCTAAACATACAGGAAGAGGCCTCGCCTCATCTACATGGCGAAATTCCCTGGTTTCTTCTTGGAATTCAATCAAAAGCAAAACTAATCAGTTTTCTGGGAAATTGAAAAATCAGGTGTAGATATCCAGGTTCTGATTTACGATATACTCCCTCCATTTCATAATATAAGATGTTTTAGCTTTTTTTAGAACACATGAATTGAATCTAGACGCATTTTACTGTGTATGTTCGGAGTAAAATGAGTGAACATACGTATATATTAAAAGGCATCTAGATACATGTGTTCCATAAGAAAAAAAAGTCTAGATCTAGATACTTGTCTTCAAATTATTCATAAAATTGCATGCACACGTATCTTTCTTAAGAAACCGTGAAATATAAAGAGATTCTGTTGTGTGGCTTCTAATACAAAGTTTTGCTGCGCAAAACTTAGAATTTAAGTGCCTTATTGATTTTTTCCGAATAATTTTGTATTCCACCCGATTCAAATTAACGGAGCGGAGTTTTTTAGATTTAATATATCTACCACTAAAATATCTAAATACATCCGAATCTAAACAAATCTAAATCCACTACTTAGATAAGGGGAGTAAATGACCTTCAGTAGGGACAATCAGTGCGTCGTGCGCAAAGTTCTTGTTGAGATACGTATTGTACTATGTATAGGTCTCCTTGTAATCCGGGATTGTACCTGTAACTGTCTATATATATATGAGACTATGTATAGGTCTCCTTGTAATCCGAGATTGTACCTGTAACTGTCTATATATATATGAGACCGCCGTCCCTATTGCAGCTGTGTATTCTTCACAAATCCTTCTACATGGTATCAGCCTAACCTCGACCCCCAAACCGTAGCCGCCGCCTCTCTCCCCCAGGCACCGCCGGCCCCTCCCCCGCCACCAAAACCCTTGCCGCCGCCCCCACCTTCCCTCGGCGCCGCCGGCCTCCCCTCCACCACCGCTTCCGCCCCACCATGGCCGACCACTCCTCCTCCAGCAACCCCTTCAACTCCTTCGTCTCCGGGAGCAACAACCCCTTCGGCGGCCCATCCGTCGCCGTCATCCGCGACGTCCCCATCCTCCAGCGCGTGACGGTGACGCTCTCTCAAACCACTGCGAACTTCTTCCCGTGGAAGACGTACTTCGGCCTCCTCTTCTGCGAGTATGATCTCCTTGATCACGTCGACGACACCATCGACCTCCTTGCCATGCCGCACGACTCCGACTGGTCGACGATCGACGCCACCATCATCCGCTGGTTCTTCCAGACCGTCTCCAACGAGATCTTCCGCACCGTCGTTCGCGACGGCGACACCGCGCACACGGTCTAGACCAAGATCACCGCCCTCTTCACCGACAACAAGATCCAGCACATCACGTTCCTCCAGCAGGAGTTCTTCGGCACCCATCAAAACGACCTCTCCCTCGACGACTACTGTCTCCACCTCAAGAGCCTCTCCGACGAGCTCCGCGACCTGGAGTTTCCAATCGATGACAAGATCCTCCACTCCACGCTGGCGGCCGGTCTCGGCGAGGACCTCAGCAATGCCGCCGCCAACCTCACGCTGCTCACCATGCCAACCTTTGAGCAAGCTGTGGCCAATCTCCGTCTCGAGGAACAGCGGCTGAAGCATCTCCGTGCTCGGGCGACCCACACCGCCTTCGTCGCGGGTATCTCCCGGGGCTCGGGCACCCCCTCTCATGCGCCTCCGGTTCCTCCGCCTCGTGCCCTAGCCCAGCCCCCGGGGTACTACCCGCCCCAGCCGCATGCACCTCCGCCTCCCTCCAACGGCGGCGATAACGGTGGCGGCCGTCGTCGCCGCGGGCGCGGGCGCAACGGCGGCCACGCCCCCGCGCCATAGCCTTGTCCACCTCAGCAGGCCGCACCGACGCCGCCTTGGAGCATGGGTCACAACCCTTGGACCGAGGTTGCCCATGCCTACACGATACCTGTGCCGCGCGTGCCGCACCTGGGCATCTTGGGGCCGCGCCCGGCCACTCACCAGGCATTCTTCGCGTCGCCCCAGCCCGTCGTCGTGTCGGTCTACACGACGCCTCCAACCCCCACCGGCTAACCCCGCGCCCTCGCCGCCGGTGACCACCCTCCAGACCGCTCCCACCGCGGGCTCGTATGGTGGTGGCGACGACTGGTTCATGGACAATGGCGCCTCCGCGTACATGGCCTCTCACCCCGGTAACCTCTCCACTTCCACTCCCACTTCTACTTCCTCTCGCATAATCGTTGGCAACGGTCATGCTCTTCCCATTACTCACACTGGCTCCGCCTCCTTTCCCTCCACCTCCACCCCTCTCTCCCTCAATAATGTTGTCGCTTCTCCTAACTTTATTCAAAACCTAGATTCTGTTTGTTCTCTCACTCGTGATAATTCTATAACTGTGGAATTTGACGCTTCTGGTTTCTCTGTTAAGGATGGTCGTACCCGGATGCTCCTCCACCGATGTGACAACCCTGGCGACTTGTACCCTGTTTGGTTGTGTTCCACCGCCACCAGCCGCCCTCTCGCTCTCTCCGTCGGTGTCGACCTCTGGCACGCCCGCCTTGGCCATCCTAGCTCCACTGCCCTTCGTCAAATAATGCAAGGATTCTCCTTTTCTTGTAATAAAACAAATGCTCATTTCTGTGAAGCATGTCGTCTAGACAAACATGTTCGTCTTCAGTTTAGCTCTTCCTCCACAGTTGTGTCTTTTCCGTTTCAACTCATTCATAGTGATGTTTGGACCTCGCCTGTTCCGAGTAATTCTGGTTATACTTACTATCTTGTTATTTTGGCTGATTACTCGCATTTTGTGTGGACTTTTCCCCTCCGCCGTAAATCCGACATCGCCACCACCCTCACCTTCTTCTTCGCCTACGTCTCCACACAATTCGGTCGCCCCATCCACGCCTTACAAATCGACAATGGCAAAGAGTTCAACAACATCACCATCCTCACCCTCCTCGCCTCTCATGGCACCATCTTCCGTCCCACGTGTCCATACACCTCGCAACAAAACGGTCACGCTGAACGCATCCTTCGTACTCTCAACGACTGTGTCCGCACCCTTTTATTCCATGCATACATGCCCCCACGGTTCTGGCCGGATGCTCTCGCCATGGCTACTCTTCTAGTCAACATCCGCCCCTGCCGCTCTCGTTGGCAATACACGCTGCACCATCACCTCTTCGGTGTGCCCCTCGCCTATGATGATCTTCGCATCTTCGGCTGCCGCTGCTACCCTAGCACCACCGCCACCACCGCGCACAAGCTCACACCGCGCTCTCTCCCTTGCGTGTTTCTCGGCTACCCATCCAACACCAAGGGCTATCGCTGCTATGATCCGGTCTCTCATCGCGTCATCACCTCACGACACGTTTACTTTGACGAGTTGGTATTTTCGTTTCAGCAGGGAATCTTGGCGACTCCTTTGACGACATCCACGGCGCCCACTGGTCCCCTCCTGAGGCCGGCCACGCACGCCGACGAGTGATGGCGGCGGCCCCGTCTGTGCCCGCCCCGCCTGGTCCCTCGACGCACGAGCCTGTGCCGCCGCCCGGGTCGCCACCCGCTGCAGCTCCATCTCCGCCTAGGCCGGTGACTCTGCCGGTGCTGGGGACACCGTCGGCATCGCCCTCGTCCTCCTCGTCTGGCTCAACACCCTCCTCGTCGACACCACCATCGTCGCTCGCTCCGGCTGCGGGCGCCGTGCCCGCCCTGCCGGCGGGCGTCGTTACCCGAGCGCGTGCGGGCGTGCGTTGGCCGTCCACCTGCTACCCCGCCGACGAGTACGTCTGCACCGCCTCTACGTCCGCGATCTCGCCGGTGCCTACCTCTGCCAGGGCCGCCTTGCGCGACCCGCAGTGGCATGTCGTGATGCAGGGGGAGTTTGATGCGCTGCGGCGCAACCGGACCTGGGAGCTAGTTCCTCGCCCCTCCCACGCTAATGTCATCACCGGCAAGTGGGTCTTCAAGCACAAGCTCGCTCGTGACGGTGCCCTGGAGCGCTATAAGGCACGTTGGGTGGTTCGCGGTTTTCGCCAACGCGCCGGCGTCAACTTCATGGATACGTTTGCCCCGGTTGTCAAGTCGGGCATGATCCGCACCGTTCTTCACCTCACCGTCTCTCGTGCCTGGCCGGTGCATCAGATGGATGTCCCCAACGCCTTCCTCCATGGCCACCTCTCCGAGCAGGTGTACTGCCAGTAGCCCATCGGTTTCGTCGATGCCGAGCATCCAGACCATGTGTGTCTGCTCTCTCGGTCCTTGTATGGACTGAAGCAGGCCCCACACGCCTGGTACCAGCGCATCGCCGCGTATCTACATTAGCTCGGCTTCCGCTCTACGCGCACTGACGCGTCCCTGTTCGTCTATCGCCAAGGCACCAACACTGCCTACCTGCTGCTATATGTCGATGACATCATCTTGACAGCATGCACTTCTGGCCTTCTTCGACAGCTCACCGATCGCCTTCGTGCCGAGTTCGCACTCAAGGACCTTGTGGCCCGTTCCACTACTTCCTTAGCATCGAGGTCGTCCGGCGCGTGGATGGGTTCTTTCTTCATCAGCGGAAGTATGCTTATGAGCTCCTCGAGCGCGCTGGGATGCTTAACTGCAACCCCACACCTACTCCAGTTGACATGAAGGCCAAGCTTTCGGCTAGCGATGGCTCGCTGGCCCCTGACGCGTCGTTCTACCGCTCCATTGTCGGCTCTCTACAGTACTTGATGTTGACACGACCGAAGTTGCAGTATGCCGTGCAACAGGTGTGCTTGCATATGCATGCTCCTCGAGACGCCCACTGGATAGAAGTGAAGCGGATACTTCGCTACATCTGCGGCACTATGGCACTTGGCTTCACTCTGCACGTCTCGCCATCGACGGACATCGTCGCCTACTTGGACGCAGACTGGGCTAGCCGCCCTGACACGCGGTGGTCCACCTCAGGCTACTACATCTACCTCGGCTCGTCTCTCGTCTCTTGGTCTTCCAAGCGACAACCCATTGTCTCTTGCTCCAGTGCGGAAGCCGAGTATTGGGTCGTGGCTAACGCCGTGGCCGAGTGCACGTGGCTTCGTCAGCTTCTCTCCGAGCTCTCCTATCATGTCGACAAGGCCAAGGTGGTGTTTTGTGACAATGTTTCGGCTGTCTACCTCTCCACCAACCCCGTCCATCATCGACGCACCAAGCACATCGAGATGGACATCCACTTTGTTCGTGAGCAGGTTGCTCTCGGTCACGTTTGAGTTCTTCACGTGCTGACCTCTCAGCAATTTGCGGACATCATGACCAAGGGATTGCCGACGTCGACCTTCGACGAGTTTCGCTCGAGTCTATGTGTCGGTACCAACCCTTCGACTGCGCGGGGGGGGGGGGGGGGGAGGGGGTTGAGATACGTATTGTACTCTGTATATGTCTCCTTGTAATCCGAGATTGTACCTGTAATTGTCTATATATATATGTATATATGAGACAGCCGGCCCTATTGGAGTTGTGCATTCTCCACAAATCCTTCTACAGTTCTATACAGAGTACTAACACAACAACTATTCCTAATGTTTCTATATTATCATATGGGCGCGGATACATAGCCGGCGTCATATAAAAATTGTTATCTAGGGGAATTCTATCCGGCGTTCGCATGCGTCCCCGTGAACCCACCTCTAGAAAAATAATGGTTGACCCAGCTAGGGGCTCCCACCTGATAGCGCTCTGATGAATCAAAATACCTAAACAAATCACATGGCCATAATTGAACCACAACACGCGGTCCGCCTGTGACAAAGAGAAAAAGTACACTACAGGGATCTACTTCTTCTCTAAGCCAATACAAGACAAAAAGGGAGAAACAAGCCAGCACCCCTAAAATTACCCATGGAAGATGTCTCCTTCTACCTCCAGCACCCTTGAAATAAGGTGATAGAAAGAAGAACAACACTAGGAGAACATCAGGTACATTTCTCAAAACCACCAGCAAAACCTAGGTTTGTCACTGGTGAGGAGGGCGAACCACAAAAAATTAGATAAATTTATTGAAAACAAAGGAAACAAGTGCTGCAATCTCTGTAAAAAAACCTGAAAATCTGCAGGCATGTTTGGTTGCTCGTTTCCCTGTTTCTCGCATAGGGTAGGAAGAAATAAGAGTGTTTGGTTCCACACGGCGGATGGAATCTTTGCATCGCATGAGTTTTAAAGCACCCCTCAGCCTGGCCCTGGAGGAACGCCGAAATCGGGCGTTTCCACAGAGCCAAGTTCTTCTCGCGCTCGCGGGGCAAGAAGCTACACGTGCTCGTGCAAGGGAGGGATGGCGGGAACTCGCAAAATCCAGCGGGAGAAATTGGGGTTACCGCCCGCTGATTCGCCGCGGCTATTTACACCGCCCCTCTGCCGGCTCCAAAATCCTTGCCTCCATTTCCCCCAATTTCGAGCTCTCCCTCCAAATCCTCTTCCTCACCGACGAGCAGGTAAGCAGCGCCTCCAACTCCGGTGGGTCTAGATCATCTCTGGCAAGTCTTCCTCCTTGGCTATGTCGAACATGTCCTCCTTGTCAGACGATATTGAGATCATGGTAAGAAACACCTAGCCCTAGCTCTCACAGCTTAGATCGGTTGCCATGTTCTAGCTCATAGTTCCAAGCTGTGAGCTGGTGTTCTTGATCTGGACCTGAGTATTTTTGCAGTCAGTATTCATGTTATCCTGTGAGGATTGCCATGTTTTGTAGGTAGGATTAGTGTTATAAGTATAGTTCATCCCCTAGAACTGAACACATTATTATCCCTGCTGCCATTGGAGAAGGTTGCGTCCCCTGATCTATCTGCAACCTCCGTGTTGCCTCTGCGTTATGTGTTAATGCCTGATGTGGTCATTGAGGTGGCCAGGAGGAAGTTGGCCATGTCATGGCCAGCATCTCTGTCCACCTTCATCCTGAATCGGGTTGTCCAGATGATCGATAAAGGGGGTGCAATAGTGTGGGGATTCAGACAGGAGGACATGCGCCTGATTGAAAAGGATGTCTTCAAGTTCTGTGGCCGGACGGTCACTCCGACCCAGGTGTACAACCACATGAGGCACTGGAGAGTGCGCTGGATTCGGGTGTTTAGGATCAATAGGCTTGAGACCGTGCGCTGGGTTGAGGAGTCCTCTTCTATCATCATGGACAATGATGATTACTATGTGCACATCAAGGTTCGATATATCTGAACTTCCATCAGTAGTTGTAAAGCTCACATATGCGCCTACATGTCTTGAAGTAACAGTGATTCTCATGTAGGCTCAAGCATCGGACACTGAGTTGATCAACAAGCCCATTGACAACTATGCTCAGATGAAGATCATCTATGATCCTGGCATTCCCATTGCGCCCGTCTTTGTGAGCGCGATACACCATGCTCTTACCACTTGATGGAGCACAGTGAACAGACGACCAGGTATCTTGCCATGACCCCTGAGCGCGGGATGAACTGGTTCACGACCTTCCTGAACAAGCACTACCTCTAAGAAGCGGACTGAGCTATTTCACGAGGTGCTAGTAGTGATGATATGGATGTGATGTGTATTTTGGAGTAGCTTGGCTTATGAACTATGGTTGCGGTGACCCCTGAACTTTGGTTTATATATTTTGGGAGGTGGTATTCAGTTATAACCCCTCCGTATGCGATGAACTAGTGCTGCATCACGGGCAGTTGCTTGTGAACTCGTGCTGCAACACACACGCCATGACTTATTATGTCGAACATGTGTTAATACAAGCTAGTAGTTCTCTGCATTGCACTTTTTCTAAACTTTGTTTTTTGCCTTGATGATGTTGGGTAAGCTCACCTCACTAGCCAGGAGGTAAGGCTAGCAGGGACAATGCAGTTAGCCAAAAAAGTAGCAATTTGCTGAAATCCTAAAATGCATGGAACCAAATGACTAGGGCTGGATTCTCAACCTCTAGGGAAATGAGAATACATGGAATCAAACGAATGCCCCTTTTGGCACGAGAGGTTTCATTGCTGCATGCAGCTTCCGTGGAGTCATGATCTCTAGGTGCGAGTAAATGCCACAAGCAACCAAACACGCCCTACGTAAATCAATGTATATCTATACCACTACCTATTTTCAAACCTTGTAGCTATCTTTCTCACTGCCTTTTCCCAAACCTTATAGCTACCTTTCTCACTGCTTGTGTCCAAGATTATAAAATAGCTCTATCACTGCCTAGGAACTCTTGTATTGAAAATCCTGCATGTGCAAAACAAAAATAGAACCGTTGGTTACTATATAGGTCATAGTTCAAGTAAACTAGGAAGAAAATGAGATTTTCTGCCTATCCATGATTACACATCTAAGTAGTGTCAATGTTACCCACCAGATAACATAGGAGTTACACATGTTTTACATGATAAAGTTAACACCTATTTTTCGGTTAAGTTATCCACTAGTTGTACATTGATATAAAATTGACATTTTGCACAATTTGTTTGGTAGGAAAATAAGCAATGGATATTGACCTTAACATTGAACCTCAAGGAGACGACTCTCACACACATGGACAAGTGTAAGTATCCGAAGGTGAGGTCGAACCTCATGAACAAAATGCAATAATATGCACAAGGCGATGGATCTCACATGCTTGGTCAAGTCCAAGTTCCAAATAAAGGTATGGTATATCCTACAAGTTAAAACCGTTTGTACTTGTTTCTATAAGAAAAGTTATCCATGGTAATTCAATTCACTTACCCATGCCAGTAAAATTAACTTAACTGCACATGCTAAAATAAAGTCATCCATGCTTATTCAGTTAACTTACCAATGTGAATAGAAAAAATTTACACTCGATTGATCAAATTAAATTACCTATTACAAATAGGAGTAAGTTTCCCACCAATTAACAATTAAATTATCCATGCATTTACCATTGAGTTACCCACCACTAAACACAATAATGTTACCATGCTTTTCCTAATAAGTTACCCTGTATTTTCTATTAACTGATGCAAATATGGCATGATAGGAGATGTGCATATTGAAGTTCATAGTGAGAGTGAAGATGATTTGTGACAAGAAGCTAGAACAACAATAGGTGCAAGCATTGGGGATCTGACGGGAAACAATGTTGGTTCCAATGAAGATAATTGGAACGAACAAGGAGAGGATGGACACTCCACGCCGTAGATTCCCACTACTGAAACATGTTTTAATAGTTTTGAATCCGCAAAGGAGCACTACATGGCGTATGCGCAGAGGAAAGGGTTAGAAATAAGGATAGATTGGTCAAGAAAAGGAAGAGATGGTGCTGCATGTAAAATGCACACATG
This sequence comes from Avena eriantha, assembly GCA_910589775.1. Lineage (NCBI taxonomy): Eukaryota > Viridiplantae > Streptophyta > Magnoliopsida > Poales > Poaceae > Avena > Avena eriantha. The sequence continues at coordinate 115,917,456 of OU342741.1, forward strand.
AACTTTGTAATTTGTTGATACATATTCTTGTGTATTTACATCTTATAGAATGTTATATCCATGTTTTACAGTGATTTTGGGGATTTTATAGTAATGGAGTAACTGTTGAGAAGATATCACCCCATCTGGCAATTTTGTAGGAGTAAACACTTGCGATGATGATAGCCTGATGCTCATGCTCATAGATGGCCACCAAGTGGCAGCAGCCGTGCATGTGGCCTTCACTGTTGTCGTTACACCAAGTGGCGGTAGGCAACATTTGGAATGTGGAACTGCCGAGGAACCTCGGTCCATGATGGAGAAATTTTTAGTTATGGGCTCCCTTAGGATGCACTGATGCTGATCCCAGAGCTCAAAGAGTGTGCGCCCATGGCTGGCAGTGAACCAGGTCCCACCCTGGAAGCGGCCCTCATCTCGCAAAGAGAAGCACTCTACAGGGATCTTATATGGTAGGTGCAGGGTGGATCTGAAAGACACTTTCTGGGGCTTATTCCTATAGCCACAGAGAAGGCTGATGATGGGAGGATTACAGTGGTGGATGCGGAAGCCTCGACGAAACTTCTGGTCGGCGATGATGCTTCGTCAGATCTTGGAGATGAAGGAGGTGAGCAAGAGACAGGGAGGCTGTGGGGAAAGATGGAGAAGAATCTCGTGGAGGATATCATCGTCTTCAAGCGGATGTTAAAGCACCAGCTATGGAGGCGGTGAAGAGGGTCGACGGAGGCGGCTACTGTTGGGCCTTATCATGGTGCCTGAATTGTGGAGTGGAACCGCCAGCCATCAAAGTGGATGTGTAGAACGACAACTAGCACGAGAGTAGGGAGTTGAAGTAGGTTTTTTAATCTTCAATAACTTATCTAGGCCAGTTGATTTTACTTTGTTATCATCGGTGCTCTTATAATTTCTTGATAACGCAGCTTGATCTAGGTGCGTGACAACGATGAAATCGGGGTGGGAAACGTGAAGAGAAGTGTTATCCATTGGGCACCGACTAACAAAATCCAGTGACACCCCATATTTAATCGTCACCATATATCTTCTCAGCCGATGAAGCCGATAATGCGAATGTCACTACTAACCGTCTGAGGTGTTTCTATATTAGGTCATCAATGTTAACCTGTAACTAGTGACAAACGCATACGCCACTAGTTTTCAGGAGCATTCAGCGACAGACTCCCTCTATGTTCTCATCACTGCTAGGATCTACAGCCGTGATAGACGAAAAATGTCGAATTTTACGGCTTGTTTCGGCTCTCGATCCACCCATGAAACATGTTGCAAGGACATACCTTTTCTTGTGCTAGTCAGCGGTAAGCCCCATGGGGTTCAGTTCACATCCTAAGGGTGACAGTCTTTTTCTTGCTCGCCGAGGGTACACATTACCACCGGCAAACTTTCGCTCTTCCATCAGTAAGGCTGCTGCAGCGCTAGGACTTTTCCAATAGTGCTAGGACTTTAAATATTCATATATTTGTTAAAGAAATGTTTTAATAGAACATTTATAATAGAAACAAAATATTTTAGTATGCTTGGCATACCTTTCTTTGTATTGCATAGACTTTTATGTTTGCTCTGCTTGTTTATTTATTTGCAATATTTTTGAAACATGTAGATTTCCCGGAGAGTAACCATTGTGGTGGTGAGTAGAGTAAATCCAACAACTTCAACTAAGGCAAGTTCACTTCATAAATTTACTACTATTTTCCTATGCACATAGTTATTTTCAAAGATTTCATGTGTAGAACCACCTATAGTATTTTGCTATGATATGCAACCCATATAGGATAGACACGTGTATCTTGATAGTTGAGTAGAAAACAACATAGGAGTTGAATGCTTAGCCCTACTGTAGATTTCCTGGGTAGATTCATATCAAGTTACGTGATGCTGGAAGGATATTCTTTTGTGTAATAAGAACAACATAACTTAATGAACCACCTGGGTGGAATGGCTCGTTGGAATCATTTCTCTAGGGACATTTCTTTGGTCGGACCACCATCTCTATGGCGACCATATCTATGGAGCCATCTTTATGGCTTGCTCCCCCCGATGATATTTATTATCAGAGTCAATGTTGGGACCATATCAATGGGGCCATATCTGTGGTCACACCACCATCTCTATGGGTCCATGTATATGGATTGCTCCTCTCGTATGATATAGGTTTCTAGTGAAGTAACTTCCGGTAGATCCATATGCTAAATGGACTCTGGCTTGGTTTAGTACATAGAAGAAAACTTTTACATTGGTACCACTTAGGTGGACTAGCATTATGTATTGGAGAGTTCCCATACATTGGATTCCCCTTTGGGTGTGCTGGCATTATGTATAGGAAAACTTCTCTTGAAAGGCTTCGCATTGATCAGTTTAAAAAGGATGGGTCGTGACATGTGGGTAAAGTATACAACCTCTTAAGAGTGTCAAAACTAAGTACTTAGCCATGTACCAATTATCGAAAACTATGAGCGACTTCGCCTAGAACTGTTTGGAAGATCTTCTCATTCAAATTACATAAAATAAAATTTTGATGAGTAAACAAGGGCAGGAGGGTTCGTCGATATCTATCGATGGTACCTAGGGTCACTGATATCTAACTAGATTCCACCTTAGTAAATGATATACGTTTTTGGGTTCATTGATATCTACCAATGGCACACAGGTTCACTGATTCCTATCGATGGTACCGCATTATTTAAAATAAAATTGTATTTAAAAATGATAGGATCAAACCAATGCTTTATGAAAATTCAGCCAAACCTAAACTTATCCAAATATTGCATGAGCAAGATATGTTGAGATTCATATCCACAAAATAGGTGAACTTACCAATACATTCAAAGTATTAACTATTCATGGCTACAATGTTTCATGTTGTAGGTTACCCTAAAGATGGGTGAGGTACGACATTAGGGTCGCAAGTCTCCACTCATAATGCTATCTCCTATGGCTTTAAGTGGAGCTCTTTATCTTTATTTGTCTTCCCTTGTTAAACTTTGTTTGTGGGGAGCTATCCCTTATGCTATGCAAATTGTATTAGACTCTGTAAATTTTTGGATACTATATGTGCTAGCGAGTTGATCTAGGGACTAGCTCTAAATAGCACATAGACTTGGACCCCTACCGGTTTGGGCCACTTCAGAAGGGGTGAGCTACAAACCTCCGAGAGCCCTAGCCACACTGACATATGTAGGCCCCAGCGGGCACCTGCCTTTAGCCTACTTGGCTTGTCCCAATGGGAGCTCCACAAGACGATCTGCTAAGGTCCATGAAGCCTAGAGTAGTTTGCCTATTATGAAGCCCACAAGGACATCTAAACTCCTCATGTGCATAACAAGAAGAATATCTTAATTAGTAAATTAGAAATCAATATGTAACCGACTCGGATGGTACATGAGACCTTACGTCCCCATATATAAGGGCTAGGAGGGCCGCCGAGGAGGAGAGCCTAGACAACACCATAGCTCACGTCGGATCTAATCTACGCAACCCTAGCCATCTCGGCGACAATATAATTTTCATGATCAACAATTAAGAGTAGACTAGTATGAAATAGGATATCACCCTCAGGGAGACTGAACCTGAGTAAACCGTGTCCCCCAATTATTTGAAAGGCGATGAAATCACTATCGCACTCCTTCCTAAAAATCGATGTACATCAACCATGGACATTTCCATGGAGACCCCACATCAATTAGTGTTGTCTCTGGGAAGCATGTGTGCTGACGTTATGACCTATGTGATTCCATCATTGGCGATCTATGATTCGCTGGCTTTTGGGGAGCAGTTCCACTTCGGCTCCCTCAATTTCACCCTGCACTCGCCGGCCTTGCATCTGGCCTTCGACTCCCTTGATGTTGGGATGGATTGTTCGGCGACCTACATTTCCATGTTGGCAAGACGACCACTTCTCGTCTCCCGGATCCGATCCGCCGAACTCCGGTGGAGCCAACATCACCATTGATCGCCCTTGTGTCGTGGATACCACCTCGCCTCAGCTCCTTTAGCGAGCCCAACTCCACCTCATCACGGGCCTTCTACACCGACTACGACACCTGCCATGATGTTGTTCCTGACAATCTGCTCAGGGATCATGACCAGATCGGGTTTGATCTTGAGAGTTGTAGAAGCAACACCTACCCGACATGCTACTTTGCACTATCGTTAATCCTGACACGGGAATCAGTGATGGAACCGGTCTAGATGAAGGGCCACAAACCGGTGACGACAGTGACCAAATCAACAACATGCGCAATGGAAGCAACTGACAGACTATCAACCCCACTGATGTAGAATGGGAGAGGGCGAGGCAAGACCTAAGGGGCGTACCCCTCGGACCCGACGCAACATGATAGGAGTTGATGGCATACCATCATATCCTAACCTAACATTTCGATTTCCAGTGGGAGCAACATATACGAATCGATGAGCATAGGCGACTCACACACGAGTCGAGCCTACGACGGGAGCAATTATCCTCCATCGGAGCAACCTCCTCGTCAATGTGAAACTATGACGCCATGGGACACACGCGATGCTCTCGGAAACAACACATGGATTCCGAATCCTCCTTCATGATTGTAGACTCATCGGGTGACATGATACCCAAGACACCCTAAGGTGCCATTATTGCATCAACTATGTACCCGCTATCCAATCATCCTTCGACATGCGATCCTCGAGTTGCCCTCCACAAATCTACCATCGTCGGCCTCGTCTTGGTGGGAGTTGTGCTCACGATGGATCAGAAGTGGAGCGCAGAAAAAGTGGTCACACCGCGAAGGTCCAGTCATTCACCACCACAAAATGACGATTTGCCATGTCATCACCACAACCCACTAATAGGTTGCTAACGTATCTATAATTTTTGATGTTCCATGCTTGTTTTATATCTACTTTCTTATGTTTTGTCCACACTTTGGAGTACTTTTATACACTTTCTAGGATTAACCTATTAACAATATGCCATAGTGCCAGTTGCCTGTTTTCTGCTGTTTTTGATTCTAGGAAAGTCAGAAAATGAATATTCTCGGAATTGGACCGGACAAAAGCCAAAGTCGATATTTTACCGGAAGACTCATGGAGCCAGAAGACAAGACGGAGAGGGGCCAGGGACTGACCACACCATGTGGTGCTGCGGGCTAGCCCTGACCACACCACCAGGTGGTGTGGGCCCCTGGTCCACCCACCGACCTTGCCTCTTCGTCTATAAGAAGGCTCCTGATGCAAAAACCCTAAATCGAACAGCCTCCAGCCACGAAAAGTTCCACAGTGTCGCCGCCACCGAAGAGGAGATTCGAGGGACAGAAAGTCTCTATTCCGGCACCCTGCCGGGACGGGGAAGTGCCCCCAGAGCCATCTCCATCGATCTCCACCACCATCTCCATCACCGTTGCTGATTCCCATGATGATGAGGGAGTAGATCTTCCTCGAGGCTATGGGTTCTACCGGCAGCTATGTGTTCATCTCTCTCTAAGCATGATCATATTGTGATCATGATCTTTGTAATCAAGTAGATCTACCTTCCTCCTCAAGTGCTTTAATAGATCTTTGCTCTCCCCATGTGTGTGAAAGTGACAGCGTGCACACCATGGTGGCACTTAGGCTAGAGATTACAAATAATTTTTATGAGTTATATTTGGAGTTGGAGGTCTCTATGAAATTGTGGTGTTTGTTGGAACCATCTAGTGCTCAAGATGACAGTGTGGGGTTATCTAGATGCGGAAAGTGAACTTTGAGGAGTGCTGTTATAGCCCTACCATGGATTAGAGTTATCCAACCGGAGAGTAGTTTAGAGTAGTATCATAAAGAGAAGATATTTATATGAGAGTGTTCACTAGTGAAAGTATGATCCCTAGGCCTTGTTTCTAAGCATTGAAACACCATTTGCAACAAGATCTGTTACATGTTTGCTTGCTTTCATCTTTATTTCAGTTTGTCTTTAGTCTCTTCCATGCCATCAAGCTATTTTCTAGCACCGTTTTCTTATATCCATACCACTTGTATTTCACTATCTCTTCACCAAACTAGTGCACCTATACACCTGACAAGTGTATTGGGTGTGTTGGGGACACAAGAGACTTCTTGTATCTTGATTGCAGGGTTGCTTGAGAGGGATACCTTTGACCACTTCCTCCCTGAGTTCGATAAACCTTGGGTGATCCACTTGAGGGAAAACTTGCTGCTCTTCTACAAACCTCTGCACTTGGAGGCCCAACAACTTTCTACAAGAATAGAAGTGCGTAGACATCAAGCTATTTTCTGGTGCCGTTGCCGGGGAGGTAAGGTAAAAGGTACTCACATTCTCTGGCTACTAAGCTATCTTCTAGCATTGTTGCTGGTGTGTGAGTGCTCGAAGTTATTTCCTTTAGATTTTGCAATTATATCTTTTTGTTACTTGTTTTTATTTTCACTAGTTAGGCTTAATGGAAAACAACAACAAAATTAGAGAGCTCTATTGTATTTATCTTGAGTTAGGACATGAAGTGTTTGAAGAGAAAATTAAAAAACCTATGGAACTTTATTTGCATGCTAATAGCAATGTTGTTAGTATGAATTCTTTGGACACCATTATTGCTAATGCTATGGAAAAGTCTAAGCTTGAGGAAGCTAGTTTTTATCAAAATGATCTTTTTAGTTCCCTAGCTTTGAAAGATAGTTATTCTATTGCTTATGATGATACCAAACCTCCAATATATGATGATTACAATGATGAATATGATATTTTCAGTCCACCTACTATTGAGGAGGCAATTAATTATGACTACAATATGCCTCCTATATTTCATGATTATGGTGATGAGAATAATAATGATAGCTATTCTGTTGAATTTGATCCCACTATAATTAATAAGAATGACTATATTTATGTGGGGAGTATTAATTCTTTTAAGCATGTGGCTCTTGATAAGAATGTTTTATGTGATAGTTATATTGTTAATTTTATTCATGATGCTACTGAAAGTTATTATGAGAGAGGGAAACATAGTTTTATGCATCTCAATAATATTAAGTTTCTCCTCTTTATGTTGAAAATCTTGAAGTTGCACTTGTTTTGCTTTCCTATGCTTGTTGCTTTGTGATTTCATGACTTGTTTCTTTACAATATTATTTTTCATAGGAAGTGGGTTAGACTTAAATGTGTTTTGAATTTGCTTCTTGATGCTCTCTTTTACTTCAATTCATATTTCCTATGTGAGCATCTTCTCAAACTATCATGCCTAACTTAAAGGCGTTAAAAAATTACTTATTGGGAGATAACCCAAAAGTTTTAGATGAGTCTTGGAAGTTATTACTTCTATAATAACCTCTCCTTATCCTTTTGATTTGCTTTTTGTGACAATAAGAACTTCTAATGAGAGAGAAGTAATGCTTGGGAAAGTTACTGTCCCAAAACAGATTTTTGTTCTTCACCATAACAATTCGTGTAAAATCTCTATACATCGGTTTGAGGCGTGAATTTTGTGCCTCTGCCCCAGGTTGTTATCTAACTTTCGTTAGTTCAAAACTTTTTGATTTGAGCAACAGAAGGTCTTCGACAAAATTCGTTTTTACCTGCTGGTCTGTTTTGACAGATTTCTGCCATTATTTGCATTTGCTTCTTGTTTTTTCCTTTTTGAGTTCTTTTGGGTAATTGAGCTTTTTGAGGGAAGTGCTACAGTAGCTTTTGTTTTAATGAAAGTTTTATTGGTGTTGAAACTGAATCCAAATACTTATTATCTTGAGTGCACTAATGTTGGTAATAAAGATTGTGTGAAGTTTTGTATGAAGGAAATAATTTAGGTGTATGGAGAGAATGATGTAATGAGATGAAGAATGGACTAAAGCTCAATCTTGGGGATGCCACGCGTGTCACCCTAAGAAATATCCAAGAAGTACAAGCGTCAAAGCTTGGGGATGCCCAAGGCATCCCCTTCTTCATCAATAAAAATCTCAGGTTTCTTCCAAACACTTCATTTTTATTGTTTCGTTCATAGTTGTGTTGTTCTCGAAGCGTCTTTGTTTTCGTTTTTGGTTTTGGTTTGCTTAGTTTTCTTGAAAAATTTGGTTGGATCCCAACACACTTATTTTGGAGAGAGACACACCCCGTTATTCATTGCCTAGAACACTCTAGTTTTCATTCTTATTGTTTTGTGAGTGTTCTCTTTTGCTAGCACTGTGTTTAGCCTTAGTTTTCTTGTGCTTTCAGCTTAGACCTTTTTAGTTCTTCTTTGTGGATTTGTGAGACAAGCTCGCTGATATTTATTGATTAGTATCTTTGTGAGTTGTTTCAAATAAGTTGGTTTGGATTGGAAAAGAGTAGTAAAAGTTCATGCTTAAGTGGTAAAAAGGAGCTTGTTTTTGACTGTGACCTATGCTTTGTCATGTCATGCTTGGTATTGTTTTGGATTTATGCTTAGTGATTATTGCTGTAGCATGACTTGTTATAAATAATTGAGATTGCTTAATGTGCCTTGAAAGAACCATGCGTTGTTTTAGCATATTAAAGCATAGTATTGTGGTATTCTCCTTTGATGCTTTGTTTGGGTTGACTTGGTGCATGCTCACACCATGTTATGACTATCCCAAGTCTCTTTAGCCTTGATGATCCTTTAGTTTTCAACTTGTAATATCACTTTATGCTTTAATCAATGATGTTTTGTCGCTTTGCATGATTATGGTCATTATTGCTCTCTTAGTTGGTCGCTCCCAGTCTTTTGCTAGCTTCCATAATCAAGTATGAGTTCCACTCATGCATCCAACTCCAAATAAAACCAAGTTATTTCAAAGAGCCCACCATACCTACCTATTAGCATTTTCTATTCCAAGTATATTCATGTTTTTATCTACCTTCCGAATTAAAAATTTTATGTGAAAATTAGTGATTAAAGATCTCACGAACTTGATGGCACACTTTACTTTTCTTGCACTTAATAAACTTGAACCATTGTGTCATCTATGTTGTATATGCTTGCACTTATACGTTGGGGATTAGCAGAACCATGCTGTCATGGGGAACGCTTTCAACATTGCACTTGTACATTGTACCTAGTTGATATCATGCTCTTTTGTCTATGGAGTCGTCGGTGTGAAATAAAAGGGGAGCTCGTAAGTCCATGGAGTTATGTATGTGTGTTAGAGAAACACCTGGGCCGCCGGTCTAATCCATGCCTAATCATGGTGGAAACCTGCAGCGCAACCATAATGAGCTGTCTATGAAGCATTGTTCTTATAATAAAAGAGACAGAGATTGAGAAAAAGAAAAAAAGATGAGAAAAGAGGAAAAAGAGAAAAAAGCACCATTTTCCCATGTTAAATAAAAAGATCGCTGAGATGCTCATTGTCTGCTTGCCTTGTCATTTTGATTATGGGATAGCTCTTGTATCATGTGCAAGGGGTACCCCGTTGGTGGTTCTTTATGATACATATGTACTTACAATGATAAGAGCTTACTCGTGACTAAAGTTTAGTAGCATGAGGTTCGGTCTTCGTAAGTAAGGGGCATGAGATTTCGGCTTATAACTTTTCAAGCATATCCTCTTAGTTGTGTCACTTTAACCTTAATCACCTAAAGATGCTTATAATAGGGGCAATGAGAGCTGAAAGCTAATAAGTACCATAATTTTTGGAAGCTCTTTATGAGACTTGAATCCCTGCTTCCTTCTATGAAGGCCTTTCTTTTACTTTTATGTTGAGTCTCCATCTTCTATCTTTAAGCACCTATTGAGAGAGCATAGTGGCCATTCTTAGTTTAATGTGCATTGTCCCAAGACTTGTTGATTGATGCATAATGTTGATATTGCTTGTCTTGAACTATTTGTATCTAGTCACCCTTATGAACTTTGAAGGTGTCCTATGCATTTATGTTTTGCTACTCTATGAGGGACAAGCTAAATGCCACTATGCTATGTTTTCTATATGTGAAACAAACAAAAGTCTTGCAAAGCATTGTTATTCATGAATCTTTTGTTTGTGCCTTTTCATGTTACAACATTGTTGCCATGTCATAGTGTTAGAACTATATCTTTCATGCTATGTTGAAGTACTATGATCCCAGTTATCCATGTTTTACAAATACTTTGGTCAAGTTTATGATGGTGCATGTCACCTCAAAAATTATTCTTTCTTTTTATCACTTACCTACTCGAGGACGAGCAGGAGTTAAGCTTGGGGATGTTGATACGTTGCTAACGTATCTATAATTTTTGATGTTCCATGCTTGTTTTATATCTACTTTCTTATGTTTTGTCCACACTTTGGAGTAATTTTATACACTTTCTGGGCCTAACCTATTAACAAGATGCCACAGTGCCAGTTGCCTGTTTTCTGCTGTTTTTGGTTCTAGGAAAGTCAGAAAATGAAGATGCTCGGAATTGGACCGAACAAAAGCCAAAGTCGATATTTTACCGGAAGACTCACGGAGCCAGTAGACGAGACGGAGAGGGACCAGGGGCTAGCCACACCATGTGGTGGCGCGGGCTAGCCCTGGCCACGCCACTAGGTGGTGTGGGCCCCTAGCCCACCCACCGACCTTGCCTCTTCGCCTATAAGAAGCCTCCCAATGCAAAAATCCTAAATCGAACAGCCTTCAGCCACAAAAAGTTCCGTCGCACCACCACCACCAAAGGGGAGATTCGGGGGACAAAAAGTCTCTGTTCTGGCACCCTACCGGGACGGGGAAGTGCCCCCGGAGCCATCTCCATCGATCTCCACCACCATCTCCATCGCCGTTGCTGATTCCCATGATGATGAGTGAGTAGACGTTCGTCGAGGCTAAGGGTTCTACCGGTAGCTATGTGTTCATCTCTCTCTATGCATGATTATATTGTGATCATGATCTTTGTAATCAATTAGATCTACCTTGCTACTCAAGTGCTTTAATAGATCTCTACTCTCCCCATGTGTGTGAAAGTGACAACGTGCACACCATGGTGGCACTTAGGCTAGAGATTACAAATACTTGTTATGAGTTATATTTGGAGTTGGATGTCTCTATGAAATTGTGGTGTTTGTTGGAACCATCTAGTGCTCAAGGTGACAGTGTGGGGTTATCTAGATGCGGAAAGCAAACTTTGAGGAGTGCTGTTATAGCCCTACCGTGGATTAGTGTTATCCAACCGGAGAGTAGTTTAGAGTAGTATCATAAAGAGAAGATATTTATATGAGAGTGTTCACTAGTCAAAGTATGATCCCTAGGCCTTGTTTCTAAGCATTGAAACACCGTTAGCAACTAGATCTGTTACATGTTTGCTTGGTTTCATCTTTATTTCAGTTTGCCTTTAGTATCTTCCACGCCATCAAGCTATTTTCTGGCACCGTTGTCTTATATTCATACCACTTATATTTCACTATCTCTTCGCCAAACTAGTGCACCTATACACCTGACATATGTATTGGGTATGTTGGGGACACAAGAGACTTCTTGTATCTTGATTGCAGGGTTGCTTGAGAGGGATACCTTTGACCACTTCCTCCCTGAGTTCGATAAACCTTGGGTGATCCACTTAAGGGAAAACTTGCTGCTGTTCTACAAACCTCTGCACTTGGAGGCCCAACAACTATCTACAAGAATAGAAGTGCGTAGACATCACCCATGGAGGAGAATCGAAAGACATGCGAGTATAACGCCCGTGACAAGATAACAAAGTGCAAATTCGACAAATCTCGCATAGAACATTACAACCGCGACTCCACCGAATCTGATGGTGAAGATACCTAATTATGTGGGATCAGATGCTTCATCAGCCACATCCTACGATCAAGGATTCCCAAGTGTTTCAAGCTTCCGTATGACACGCTGCAGTATCGCTGAGCTTCTAGAGCCAAAAAGTTGGCTAGAGGATCACCTACAATTAGTGGAGTGTCACCTCAGGTCAAAAAGTACTACCATGCAATGCCTATAGCTGTAGCAACAGGGATATGCGCATGCTTGGCTACAAAGCCTCCCTGCAGAGTAGATTGATAGCTGGGAGGAGCTACTCCACAGCTTCGTTAGAAACTTCAAGGCCATGCACAAATGACCCACATCCATCGAGGAGGTTCAGGCATGTACCAGAGGTCAGGTGAGTCAATAAGCTCGTATATCCAGCGATGGTTCGCCATCAAGAATTCCGCGGAGGACATCTCCATGGAGCGATTAATCGATGCCTTCAACACCGGCCTACACAGGCGAGGCCCCAAGGAGAAACTAGGGCACGCCAAACCAAAGATCGTCGACCACCTAATGGACATTGCCAACCTATGGTAAGATGGCTACGACTCTGTGCATAACAACCATGCACACTCAGTAGATGATGATGACACATATGGGAGTTACTCGATAGACTCTGGGCACAGATGCGTCTTAGGGGAAACCGCAAGATGCGCGGATATGAGGACAACGATGGAGCCAACATGGTCACAGCTAGGTTCTCCGACAAGCATGATGAATATAACTGTGACCACGGTTACCATACCATTGGCTACCGTGATGGAGGAAGCTTCCTCAATTCAAGTCACGAGTGGCAGCGATAACCCCGTGAGGATGGTCCTTACCCTTCCAGCTCGTGTTGAGTTCCTGTATCATTTAATTCTACGTGGATGATAAAGATGGCAAAAGAAAATCAAGCCACCTCCTAAAGGACTACCGCCAGTTACCGAAGCTTTAGTATGCTTATGCTAACATGCATAAAAATGCAACCGACCAGGTGAAATGGATCGTATGTGCACCTAGAGGGGGGTGTGAATAGGTGCTACTTCAAAGTTTAGTGCTTTTTCAATTTTAGGCTTGACACGAAAGGTAAATTATCTAGATATACTACTATGGAGTATTTCCCTATATGCAAACCTAACTACTAGCGAGTAAAGGCGAGTGAGACAGAGGAACGAGTAAACCAAAGTGGAGCATGCGGAGACACAAGATTTGTTTTACCGTAGTTCCTTCCTTGTTAAGGGAAGTACATCTGCGTTGGAGGGGTGGGCGGTATAAGACCACCACGCCACAATAGGCCTCACCCTGTTTTCCGATGGATCCCGCCACCAAAGGCCTGATCCACGTTTCCACTATAGGAACCCTTCGAGGCAGGAACCTGTGCTTTTACACAACTAGCGGGGGACAACTCCACAACCAAATTGGAGGCTTCCGTAATGACAACAAGCTGCCACAAGAACAATATTTATCAATAACAAAACACAAGATCTAGATATTAACGAGAATACTAGATTGGGGATTCTCCAAGTGAATGGAGAGATGCGCTTGATTCGTGATGACGATGTATGATGTCTCCTCCTTCAATTCCCCCAAAGATCGAAGCCTTCGAGTGGTTGAAGTGGGAGATCTAGAGGGAGAGCTTTTGCAACAGGTCTGATCTTTTTCGAATAAACCAAGAGGTCTGCCAGGAGGGGACGAGGTGTCTTTTATACCCCCTGTCCAGATGGAGCCGTTGGAGCCTTTTGGGGCCAGATTATCTGGCCTAACTGAGCGCCAGATTATCCGGCCCAGGGAAAAATCTGCCCCACCCTCAAAATATCCGGGGGAAAATCCGCCCCCGATCTGAGGGTCGCGTCGTGGCTGCCTTTGCTCTTGTCCTGGGGGCCGGATTATCCAGCCTAAGGTGAGGGCCAGATTATCCAGTGGGGGAGGAAAAATCCGCCCACTTCGGATTGTCCGGGGGGAAATCCGCCCCTAGTCAGAGAGTCACGCCTTGCCTTCCTTTGCACTTCTCCTGGGGGGTGGATTATCCGGCCCAAGGTGAGGGCCGGATTATCTGGTGGGGGAGGAAAAATCCGCCCCACTTTAGATTGTCCGGGGGAAAATCCGCCCCCAGTTAGAGAGTCGCGCCATCCCAGCCTTTGCTAAGAGGGTCAGGCCGGATTATCCGGCCCTTGATGGGGGCGGATAATCCGACCCCCAAACACCAAAAACTTCCCTGCACACTTAGCACACATGATAAATCTCCACGGTATTGTTATCTAACACACAAAACACAGGGAACCATGAAATGTTATTTCAATCTTCCCCTTTTTGGTGTTAGATGACAATACTGGGATTTGCAAGATAACCCTCATAACAACAATATTTAACTAATGAAAACGACTCCCCCTCAATGTGTGCATAATAAAATTTGCATTTGATTACACAAACACACAAGAAGGTACAAGTCTATTTCATTTAAACATAGGCAAAAATATTTGTACCACTATGAGAGAGATAGAGGTGTCCTCAATATATTAGAAGAATATCTAATGATAGCCATAATGAGCGCCTTCCTCGATATAGATATCCAATAGCCAATATGATAGAAGAATCCACAAGGATGATCCACAAGATAAATCCAGAGCCACACATAAGCATAGTCTCATCCATGACAAATCATGATTACTTTTGTACGCAGCCAGGTCTCCCCCCTTCAGAAGCGAGCCCACAAGATCTGTTACTTGAGCGGCCCCCTCGATCCCCACTGGACTTCGTCTTTCGAGCTTGATAACTCGTCGGTTTACCGCCGGGTTAAGTCCATTTTCAATGTGGAGAAGGATGATGTCTACGCACTTCTATTCTTGTAGACAGTTGTTGGGCCTCCAAGTGTAGAGGTTTGTAGAACAACAACAAGTTTTCCCTTAAGTGGACCACCCAAGGTTTATCGAACTCAGGGAGGAAGTGGTCAAAGGTATTCCCTCTCAAGCAACCCTGCAATCAAGATACAAGAACTCTCTTGTCTCCCCAACACACCCAATACACTTGTCAGGTGTATAGGTGCACTAGTTCGGCGAAGAGATAGTGAAATACAAGTGGTACGGATATAAGACAACGGTGCCAGAAAATAGCTTGATGGCGTGGAAGAGACTAAAGGCAAACTGAAATAAAGATGGAAGCAAGCAAACATGTAATAGATATAGTTGCAAACAGTGTTTCAATGCTTAGAAACAAGGCCTAGGGATCATACTTTCACTAGTGAACACTCTCATGTAAATATGTTCTCTTTATGATACTACTCTAAACTACTCTCCGGTTGGATAACTCTAATCCACGGTAGGGCTATAGCAGCACTCCTCAAAGTTCGCTTTCCGCATCTAGATAACCCCACACTATCACCATGAGCACTAGATGGTTCCAACAAACACCACAATTTCATAGAGACATCCAACTCCAAATATAACTCATAACAAGTATTTGTAATCTCTAGCCTAAGTGCCACCATGGTGTGCACACTGTCACTTTCACACACATGGGGAGAGAAGAGATCTATTAAAGCACTTGAGTAGCAAGGTAGATCTACTTGGTTAAAAAGCTCATGATCACAATATGATCATGCATAGAGAGAGAGATGAACACATAGCTACCGGTAGAACCCTTAGCCTCGAGGAAGAACTACTCCCTCATCATCATGGGAATCAGCAACGGTGATGGAGATGGTGGTGGAGATCGATGGAGATGGCTCCGGGGCACTTCCCCGTCCTGGCAGGGTGCCAAACAGAGACTTTCTGTCCCCCGAATCTCCACTTCGGTGGCGGCGGCACAACGGAACTTTTCGTGGCTGGAGGCTTGATGATTTACGATTTTTGCCTCGGGGGAGATATATAGGCGAAAGAGGCAAGGTCGGTGGCCGGCCAGAGGGCCCACACCATGCCCTGGTGCGACCAAGGGGGGCCCACGCCTAGGGGTGGTGTGGCCACCTTGTGGCCCCTCTCCGACTCTCCTTCTGGCTCCGTGAGTCTTCCGGGGAAATAACAACTTTGGCTTTTGTCCGGTCCAATTCTGGGTTTTCTGACTTTCCTGGAACCAAAAATAGCAGAAAACAGGCAACTGACACTATGGCATCTTGGTAATAGGTTAGTCCAAGAAATCATATGAAAAGTACTCCAAAGTTGGAACAAAACATAAGAAAGTAGATAAAACCAAGCATGGAACATCAAAAATTATAGATACGTTTGCAACGTATCAACATCCCCAAGCTTAACTCCTGCTCGTCCTCGAGTAGGTAAGTGATAAAAAAAAGAATAATTTTTTAGGTGACATGCACCATCATAAACTTGATCAAAGTATTTGTAAAGCATTGAAAGCTGGGATCATTGTACTTCAATCATAACATGAAAGACAAAGTTCTAGCAATAAGACAAATAAACTATGTTGCAACATGAAAATGCACAAACAAATGATTCATGAATAATAATGCTTTGCAAGACGTTTGTTTGTTTCACATAAAGGGGAGTACTAATCATGCAATCAGGGCTATCAATAGATCCAGGAGGTAAATTACTAAACCAACTTTTAGCTTCTCCTTTCAATGAAAAGGGGAAAATCTTAGCAACAAAGTAAGTACGCATCTTAATATCATCAGAAAACAGGCCACTCATGGTAGAAAGCTCATTCATATGTGCTACCGCACTCTCATTCTGAGTCCCATAAAAAGGTTCATTCTCAACAATAGCTATGTAAGGTAGATCAAGAGAGAAATCATAATCTTTATCTTTAATGTTTATGGGGGAAGCAGCAAACTTAGCAATAGGAGACAATTTGGGTCCAATAGTATGCCTCTCAAGGAGACTCTTAGCAGCACTCCTATCATGGGTGTTTTTACATTCTTTAATAAATTCATCGGTCATCTCAACATAACCATCTTCAATATCATAACTCTCACTAGACTCAGGTGAACTAATAGGTGTAGTAGTGTCTTCATTAGGAGTTTCAGTATTTCCAGCTATAGTTCTAGCAATCGTAGCATCTAGGAAAGGACCTAATGAACCACTCTTATCAAGCACAGTAGAGGCAGCATCATAAGTATCAGAAGTTTCAGATTCAGCAGTAGTAGCAGTGTGTGTAGCATGTGTATGTGGTGGTGTAATGAGCTTACTCATAACAGATGGTGAATCAAGAGCAACCGAGGTGTTCAGAACCGTAACTCTTCTTGTAGTGGATGGTAAAATAGGAACCTTTCCATAACGAGACTTACCCATGATGGATGGATGGCAGCGAAAAATAGAGAATCCAAGTGAACTTGATAAATAAAGCTATGCTCCCCGTCAACGGCGCTAGAAAATAGTCTTGGTGACCCACAAGTATAGGGGGTGTATCACAGTATTTTCGAGGGAAGTGAAACCCAATTTATTGATTCGACACAAGGGGAGACAAATAATATTTATATGCCTTAACAACTGAGTTGTCAATTCAGCTGCACTTGGAAACAATCTTGCTCACAACAGTTTATCAGTAGCAACAGTTTTGTAGTAGGAATAGTAAAGTAAAGACAGCAGTAACATTAGCAGTAAACAATAGGATTCGAGTGCGGTAGGCATAGGGATGGATGGACGGGCGTTGCATGGACAAGACAATTCACATAGCAATCAGAACATAGGGCAATTGCAGATAAATAAGATAAAGCATCCAAGTACTAGATAATCCTAGGCATGTGTCCCATATATAGTCATACGTGCTCGCATTGAGAACTTGCACAACATCTTTTGTCCTGCCAGCCCGTTTGCAGCGGGGCCTCAAGGGAACTACTGGCAATTAAGGTGCTCCATTTAATAGAGCACCGGAGCAAAGCATTAACACTCTGTGAACACATGTGATCCTCACATCAAAGCCATTCCCTCCGGTTATCCTGATTTCTATCACTTCGGGGCCATTGGTTCCGGACAACAACGTGTGTATACAACTTGCAGGTAAGACCATAAACAATACTATCATAATGAATCAATAACATGTTCAGATCTGAAATCATGGCACTCGGGCCCTAGTGACAAGCATTAAGCATAACAAGTTGCAACAAAGTCAAATAGCACTAATAAAAGATACTAGGCACCATGCCCTAACAATCTGATGCCATTACATGAACGATCTCATCCCTACCATCCCCATAGCGTACAACGGGGGATTACTCACTCATAGATGGGGGAAACATGGATGGTCGATGGAGAAGCGATGGTGATGATGATGGCGATGATCTCCTCCAATTCCCCATCCCGACAGGGTGCCAGGATGGAGTTTCTAGTGCTGTTTCGTGGAATCTGGTGGTGGCGGCAGAGCGGAACTTCTTCTGGAAAAACGTCGAACCACCCTGAGTTTTTAGGTCATAAGCCATCTTATAGGCGAAGAGGGAGACCGAGGGGGAGTCTGGGGCGGCCAGACCACCCCCTGGCACGGCCTGGGCTAGCCCGCGTGGCCAGGTGGTGTGGCCTGGGCCCAGCCCCCCACCATCTCGTATTCTGGCTCCGGGAGTCTTCTGGTGAAACAGGATTTTTGGCATATTTTCCGGGATTTTTCCTGATAGTTGATTTTCTGCACAAAAACTAGACACCAAGGCAATTCTGCTGAAAACAACGTCAGTCCGTGTTAGTTGCATCCAAATCACACAAGTTTAGAGGAGAAACAATAGCAAAAGAGTTCGGGAAAGTAGATAAGTTTTGGACGTATCATGTATATGCTTGACGAAGTATAAGTTGAAAACCTCATGTCCCTTGAATACGAGGGCCGCTCCTCATGCTACTCAAGTTTAGTCACCGGTAAGTTCTTGTCATCGTAAGTACATGTGTATCATAGAGAACCGCCAACAGGGTACCCCTTGCCCAATGATACGGAAGAATCCCCATATCAAAATGACAAGGCAAGCAGACAACGAGCATCTCAGCAATCTTCTTATTTTGCCATGGGAATATGGTGCTTTTTTCTCTCTTTCCTCTTTTCATAATCTGTTTTTTTTCTCTTTTTCTTTTTTCTCAATATAGGACTCTTTTTTTATAAGAAGAATGCTTCATAGACAGCTCATTATGGTTACGCTGCTGGTTTCCACCATGTCAGCATGGATTAGACCAGCGGCCTAGGCGTTTCTCTAACACATATACATAGCTCCATGGACTTACAAGCTCCCCTTTCATTTCACACCGACGACATCCATAGACAAAAGAGCATGATATCAACTAGGTACAAAGTACCAGTGCAATGTTGAAAGCGTTCCCCATGACTGCATGGTTCTGCTAATCCCCAACAAATAAGTGCAAGCATATACAACATAGACGACACAATGGTTCAAGTTTATTAAGGGCAAGAAAAGTAAAGTGTGCCATCAAGTTCATGAGAGCTTTAATCACTAGTTTTCTCATAACAAGTTAGTTTGGAAGGTAAACAAAAGCAAGAATATACTTGGAATAGGATATACTAGTAGGTAGGTATGGTGGAATCTTTGGAATAACTTGGTTTTAGGAGTTGGATGCATGAGTGGAACTCATACTTGGTTGTGGAGGCTAGCAAAAGACTGGGAGCGACAAACTAAGAGAGCAATATTGGACATAATCATGCAGAGCGACAAAACATCATTGATCAAAGCATAAAGTGATACTACAAGTTGAAAACTAAAGGGTCATAAAGGCTATGATGACTTGAGATAGTCATAACATGGTGTGAGCATGCGCCGAGTCAACCCAAATAAAGCTTCAAAGGAGAATACCACTATACTATGCTTTTAATATGCTAAAACAACGCATGATCCTTCCAATGCACATTAAGCAATCTCAATTGTTTATAACAAGTCATGCTACTACAAAGAATACTAAGCATAAAACCAAAACAATATCAAGCATGGCATGACGAAGCGTAGGCCATAGTCAAAAACAAGCTCTCTTTACCACTTAAGCATGAACTTTCCTACTCTTTTCCAAACCTAACCAAACTATTTGAAAACCAACGTATGAAAGAGGGAGTCCAACCAATTTATTCAGAAAACTAAGCAAACCAAGCAAACGAAAACGAAAAAGAAGACGCTTCAAGAACAACACAACTGTGCATGAAACAATAAAAATGAAGCGTTTGGAAGAAACCTGTGATTTTTATTGATGAAGAGGGGGATGCCTTGGGCATTCCCAAGCTTTGACGCTTGTACTTCTTGGATATTTCTTGGGGTGACACACGTGGCATCCCCAAGCTTGAGCTTTAGTCCATCCTTCATCTCATTACTCATTCCTTCCATTCACCTAAATGTTTTCCTTCATACAAAACTTCAGACAATTTTTATTAGCAATATTAGTGCACTCAAGATAATAGGTCTTTAGGTTCAGTTATAACACTAATAAACTTACAATAAAACACTATCTATTGTAGCACTTCCCTCAAAAATCTCAATTCCCCAAAAGAACTCAAAAAGGAACCAACAAGAAGCAAATGCAGAAAATGGCAGAAATCTGTCAAAACAGACCAGCAGGTAAAGACGAATTTTTTCTAAGACCTTATGTTGCTCAAATTAAAAAGTGTTGAACTAACAAAAGTTATATAACAACCTGGGGAAGAAGCATAAAAATTCACGCCTCAAAAGGATGTACAAAAATTTTACACGAATTTTTACGGTGAAGCACATAAATCTGTTTCGGGACAGCAACTTTCCCAAGCGTTACTTGTGTCTCATTAGAGGTTAATCTTGGCACAAAAAGCAAATAAAAAGGATAAGGAGCGGTTATTACTGGAGCAATAACTTCCAAGACTCATCTAAAACTTTTGGGTTATCTCCCAATAAGTACTTTTGTTTAACGCCTTTAAGTTAGGCATGATAGTTTTAGAAGATGCTCACATAGGAAATATGAATTGAAGTTAAAGAGAGCATCAAGAAGCAAATTCAAAGCACATTTAAGTCTAACCCACTTCCTATGCATAGGAATCTTGTAAAGAAACAAGTCATGAAAGCACAAAACAACAAGCATAGTAAAGCAAAACAAGTGCAACTTCAAGACTTTCAACATAAAGAGGGAACACTTAATATTATCGAGATGCATACAACCATGTTTCCCTCTCTCATAATAACTTTCAGTAGCAACATGAATAAAATTAACGATATAACTATCACATAAAACATTCTTATCATGAGCCACATGCATAAAAGAATTAATACTTCCCACATAAACATAGTCATTCTTATTAATTGTAGTGGGAGCAAATTCAACAAAATAACTATCATTATTATTCTCATCACCATAATCATCAAATATAGGAGGCATATTGTAATCATAATTACCTTCCTCCTCAATAGTAGGTGGACTAAAAATATCATATTCATCATTGCAATCATCATATATTGGAGGTGTAGTATCATCATAAGCAATAGAATAATTATCTTCCAAAGTGTGTTCATTTGTAAACATATCATCATTGGAGGATCATGGATAACACTAATAGTACATCAATTATTAATATCATCATTTTCAGAATTGGTACCAAAGAGATTTTCAATATCAAAAGAAGTGTGCTTTTCCCAATCATGATCACTACTATAGGTAACATGCATAGGAACATCATCGAGTTCAGACTCATCAAAAACTATAATAGGAGCTACAAGCTTAGGGGAAAATATTGTTTCCTCCCTCCTTTTACTCCTCCTTTTCTTCTTTATCTTGTTCTCTTTATGAGGGAGAGGCTTGAAAGTAAGCTTCTCCATATACCCTGGTTTATTATTTGAGACAATAGAAGAAACTTTGGAGGATTCCTTCTTTTCATTAATAAGATCAAAACACATATTAGTCCTATCATATTTTGGTAAAATCTCATCTTCTATATTATTTTGTATGTAAGTATTTGTGTGGAAATTATCAACACAATAAGGATGACAACCATGCACGACACTATTCATATCAAAAGCACTCATATCTACCAAAGAGGTTTTTCTTGATAACTCTTCACATCCCAAAAATAATGTAAGTTCATCATGCTGATTAGGAGTGATCATGTCATCACAATACAAACTTGCGGTACTCATTGGATTAGAAGGGCTATTATTATGGCCTGAGCATTGAAAATTGAAATGACCCACTTCAAAGCAAAGTTCACAAATAAAAGGATAAAGGGCACAAACTTTTTTACTAAGATCATTTAAAGCCCTATACCTATAACATCCCAAAACTTAATCCAAGGTTATTAAGATCCAAATCATCAAATTTAGAGTTAACAAAAACTTTTCCACTTAAAATCATTAAGCATTCATATGTGTATGCATTTAAATTAGGAGTTTTGAATTGCCATGTTTGAGTGATCCATTGGTGGTAAAATGATTCTAAGGTGAATTAAACATCATCTAGATCATTCCCAAACAAATCCCAAAGAAAAACAAATCAAAAAGATTAAAATAAGAAAATGGTCATTTGTGCCATTTTAATTACCATGCCTACTTTGGCTATTCCTAGAACTCAAATCTTAACAAAAAAAATGTGGATCTTTGCACCCCTTGCTAGTACACGTAGTGATGTACCAAGGCCCACTTTGTTTCATCCCAAAAACTTTCAAACACTAAATTTAAATGACATTTGAAAATTGAATCTAGTGTATGTATCAAGATCACATCAATTCAAAAACCACTCAAATGAACTCCATTTTTTAATCCCAAGCAAACCTAGATGCTCAAGCATGTGATCAACAACTCCACCAAAAATCTGCCCAAAATTCAAACAAAAGTTTTTTTCGGCCATTTTGTCAAACACCTTGTGGGCAGAATCATATTAGCCTAACTATTACTATTTTTGATCAAATCTTGTCGAGCCATTTGGGTTGCATTGATCATCCTTGTCTCCCACAAGTCCAACTAGACCGAAACCAACCGTATCTCTAGCCCCTGGCGCCAGTGCCATGCCGCCCCGACGCCATGCCCGCCGGCCAACCTTGCCAACACCACAGCAGATCGCCAGCCCCTCTCCACCGCTCCAGGAAGCACGGCGTAACCTCACCGCCGCCCACGGTCCACCCCATGGCCACTACTAACCCCTAGACCACTCCCTAGCCTCGTTGCACTTTCTCTACGCGCAGCTAGAGCGCGCCAGAGCGCGATAGCCGCCAGCACGCAGTAGACCACGCCTTGACGCCATACCACGCACGCCACTCCGCATGTGTATATTTGAATAGCAAACAATGTTGTCGAATAAAGTTTTCCTTTTCGTCGCACGGAAAAGCCATTTTTCATTTTTGAAGTTCCAAAAACGGGGAGTTTTGTGAAGCTATCACCAAATTCAAAATGCTACCACCCCTTTTTTAAAAATAATAGGACACCTTACATGGCAAAATATCCCAACCGGGGTATCTCAAACCTTTCCGTCCATCCCTGGCGAAAAAGGAAAATTTCTGCCGAATCGGCAGGAAGTGGTCCGATTTGACCTACAGGTACATGATCTGATGCCCATTATTTTTTGAAAAAATGATTTTTAGACTCACAATATCATGTTTCTTCAGAGATCGAATGCAAGTTTAGCGAGGCTTAGCCCCGAGCTAAGAACCTTCATGCCCACCGTTTTGACCATAGTTTGAAACAGGCATAAAAAATTAAAAAACGGTGATCAATGCAAATTCTTCGCGTGGTGTCTTATTATGTGACATAGTTGCAAGTAAAAACACCAAACTTGGTATATTGCAAGTGTTTCAAAAAAACCTTCTCGGAAATGAGCTACCAGGTTCGAGGTTTCATGGCTTTCGGGCCAAACGACCAATGTTATGGCTAGAACCACGACATAGTTTGAGATAATATGCCCATATTATACACCCATATGTATCGTGGGATGGCGCACAATGTTGCAGGAGGAAGTTTTCCGTTTCATCGCACAAAAAACCATTTTCCATTTTCTGAGTGCAAAAAATGGGTCGTTTTGTGAAGCAGCCACCAAATGAAAGTTTCAAAATGCTACCATCCCAATTTCCAAAAATAATAGGACACCTTACATGGACAAATGTCCCAACCGGGGTATCTCAAACCTTTCTGTCCACCACTGGCAAAAAAGACAAATTCCTGCCGAATCGGTAGGAAGTGGGTCCGATTTGAATTACAGGTACATGATCTGATGCCCATTATTTTTTGAAAAATTGATTTTTAGACTCACAATATCATGTTTCTTCAGAGATCCAATGCAAGTTTAGCGAGGCTCAGCCCCGAGCTAAGAACCTTCATGCCCACCGTTTTGACCATAGTTTGAGACGGGCATAAAAAATTAAAAAACGGGCCGATCAATGAAAATCCTTCGTGTGGTGTCTTATTATGTGACATAGTTGCAAGTAAAAATACCAAACTTGGTATATTGCAAGTGTCTCGAAAAAACCTTCTTAGCAATGAGCTATCAGGTTGGAGGTTTCATGGCTTTCGGGCCAAACAACCAATGTTATGGCTAGAACCACGACATAGTTTGTGATAATGTGCCCATATTATACACCCATATGTATCGTGGGATGGCGCACAATGTTGCAGGAGGAAGTTTTCTGTTTCGGTGCACAGAAAAACCATTTTCCATTTTCTGAGTGCAAAAAATGGGTCGTTTTGTGAAGCAACGACCAAATGAAAGTTTCAAAATCCTACCATCCCAATTTCCAAAAATAATAGGACACCTTACATGGCAAAATATCCCAACCGAGATATCTCAAACCTTCCTGTCCACCACTGGCGAAAAAGACAAATTCCTGCCGAATCGGTAGGAAGTGGGTCCGATTTTAACTACATGTACATGATCTGATGCCCATTATTTTTTGAAGAAATGATTTTTAGACTCACAATATCATGTTTCTTCAGAGATCCAATGCAAGTTTAGTGAGGCTCAGCCCCGAGCTAAGAACCTTCATGCCCACCGTTTTGACCATAGTTTGAAACGGGCATAAAAAATTAAAAAAATGGTCCGATCAATGCAAATCCTTCGCGTGGTGTCTTATTATGTGACATAGTTGCAAGTAAAAATACCAAACTTGGTATATTGTAAGTGTCTCGAAAAAACCTTCTCAGAAATGAGCTATCATGTTCGAGGTTTCATGGCTTTCGGACCAAACGACCAATGTTATGGCTAGAATCACGGCATAGTTTGTGATAATGTGCCCATATTATGCACTCATATGTATCGTGGGATGGCGAACAATGTTGCAGGAGGAAGTTTTCCGTTTCGTCGCACAAAAAAACCATTTTCCATTGTCTGAGCGCAAAAAATGGTTTGTTTTGTGAAGCAGCCACCAAATGAAAGTTTCAAAATGCTACCATCCCAATTTCCAAAAATAATAGGACACCTTACATGGACAAATGTCCCAACCGGGGTATCTCAAACCTTTCTGTCCACCACTGGCGAAAAAGACAAATTCCTGCCGAATCGGTAGGAAGTGGGTCCGATTTGAACTACACGTACATGATCTGATGCCCATTATTTTTTGAAAAATTGATTTTTAGACTCACAATATCATGTTTCTTCAGAGATCCAATGCAAGTTTAGCGAGGCTCAGCCCCGAGCTAAGAACCTTCATGCCCACCGTTTTGACCATAGTTTGAAACGGGCATAAAAAATTAAAAAACGGTCCGATCAATGCAAATCCTTCGCGTGGTGTCTTATTATGTGATATAGTTGCAAGTAAAAATACCAAACTTGGTATATTGTAAGTGTCTCGAAAAAACCTTCTTAGAAATGAGCTATCATGTTCGAGGTTTCATGGCTTTCGGGCCAAACGACCAATGTTATGGCTAGAATCACGGCATAGTTTGTGATAATGTGCCCATATTATGCACCCATATGTATCGTGGGATGGCGAACAATGTTGCAGGAGGAAGTTTTCCATTTCTTCGCACAAAAAAACCATTTTCCTTTTTCTGAGCGCAAAAAATGGTTTGTTTTGTGAAGCAACAACCAAATGAAAGTTTCAAAATGCTATCATCCCATTTTCCAAAAATAGTAGGACACCTTACATGGACAATGTCCCAATCGGGATATCTCAAACCTTTCTATCCACCTCTAGCGAAAAAGACAAATTGCTGCCGAATCGGTAGGAAGTGTGTCCGATTTGAACTACAAGTTCATTATCTGATGCCCATGATTTTTCGAAAAAATCATTTTTAGACTCACAATATGCTATTTCTTTAGAGATCCAATGCAAGTTTAGCAAGGCTCGGCTCCTAGCTAAGAACCTTCAAAACTCTAGTTTCAAAATCATATTTTGAATTATGATATTGTCCCTACTATGGACTAACATGGTATTAGTAGATCCAGAATTTAAAGTAATCATACTATTCATAATTAACATCCTAGTATGATCTAATAAAATTTATAAAAATTTAGAGACAAAAATCAATTATTTTGGAGTTCTTATGAGAAAGATACACAAGAATTATGAAAACACAAAAAGAAAAACGAAAAAAAACATAACCGGACCGCCCAAATAGACCTTCCCAGCGAGGTCCATTAGGGAGAACCTGGCCGCCAGGCCCAATTTCGATCGCGGGTTACAGTCAAATGGTTTTAGCGTGGCTATAGGACAACTAAATTGTGTTTGTCTGGTGGTTAGGTGGCTTCTACCTATGGTGAGGTCTCTGGTTCGAGCCCCCTGCTGCCCCTTTTTTTGCTTATTATTCCCGCGCTCGATTTGTGGGGTGTCTGTGCGTGCAAGGCCACGGCGGCCCATCTCGCTTCCTACCGAGGCCCAGTCTAGTGATAAATTGAGCCAGCCCAACAGATGAATTAAGTATATAAGTCCGCGAGTTGTTAATACTACAAGAAAGGTTCCTTGGTCTGGTGGTAAGGGGCGTGTTCCTTTAGGTGGAGGTCTTGGGTTCAAGTCCTGGGGGGGTCTTATTTTTTTGGAATAACCGAAATAGCTCAGGATTTGTGGGTTCACGTGTATATTAAATCGTGTAGATTTAAATAGTGCCACATAAGGTCATATTGACACATGTATATGACACGCAGTCAAAAGCTGACACATAGAGACGACACATAGGCGCAATTGGTGATGTGGCTGAGTACCTATTTCATCTTATCCTAATTTGGACACTATGACGATTTTAAATCGTCGTAGTGAGCTACAAATAACGTCTTAGGCTATATCTACTAGGTTATGACGATTTCAGTTAATAAAACTATGACGTTTCTGAACAAAATCGTCGTAAATTTCTAAGGTTTTGAACCTCTGAAATGGCTTATGACCATCTGGTGCGAAATCGTCATAACTTTATGACGATTTTGTTCACGGTCACTATTAGAAGGTCATAGAATAACACATTTCTTGTAGTGCAAGGAACCCGCTTTGTGCACTATGCAAGGCGTGACTTCATGGGAATGCCAATGGAGATGCCAAGTCACTCGGGGTTGAAGCGTCAAGTGGAGAACCTTGACTTCCTGCTATACGATCGCCAGAAGGAATTGGACAATGCTAGGGAGTTTGCCATACACAACCGTGCCATTGCCGACCAGAAGGCCCAGACTTTCTCACTGCTTGTCAAGGACCGTCAGTCTCTTTGCCGCCAGCGCGAAAAGAAGGATCGCACCATCGCCCATCTTTGCAAGAAGGTGGCCGACCTCGAGAAGCCCGTCAAGGAGCAAGAAGCTTAGCTTGCAGCAAAGGAGGAAGAAGAGGAGGGTGAAGACATCCAGGGAGATATGGATTCTTACCTCAGCAATGATGATGACTTTCTGGAGGAGGATGCCGTGGACTTCTACACCGACGGTGAGGACTCCGACTTCATCAATGATGAGTAGATGCACTAGAGCACTGTCGTAGCATGAGATGTATCGGTCCCAATGTATCGTAGCTGGCAGAATGGTTCTTAAAACCATCTGTTTTCCTTGTTATGGTGTGTGTGTGTGTGTTTGTATCGTGTGCTTGTTTGAATGAATGAAATGGAGTTAGTTGCAAAACCTGAGTCAAACTCAAAGTTTTACCTTTGAAACCAAAACCATGAACCTTAGAACTTTCCCTCTTACCCCTTTATCTATCTCAACCTTCAGATCACTCGTGGAAACCCCGGAGGGAGCAGCTCATCGCAGGACCCAATGCTGCAAATTATGCAGATGTTAGTTGAAGACCATGAAGCAAGTAGGGCAGAGCGCCAGGCTAACTTAGCAACACTGCAGCAGATAACCCAGATGGCCAAAAACAACAAAGGGCATGGAAATCAGGATCATCAAGGATCCAAGCTGAAGAATTTCCAGAATACCAATCCCCCAATCTTTAGCACTTCAGAGAACCCATTAGATGCTGATGACTGGTTGCAGACGATGGAGAACAATTTGGAAGTAGCTAGAGTTGATGACAACGAGAAAGTTCTCTTTGCCACCCACTATTTGGCAGGAGATGCAAGAGCCTGGTGGAATAACATCCGCCTGATGAACCATGGTCAAGTGATGACATGGGAAGCCTTCAAAATCAAGTTCAGCCGCACCCACGTGCCACAGGGCCTAGTCACCAGAATGAGGGATGAATTCAGAGAGTTGAAGCAAGGAAGAATGACTGTGGTGGAGTACCATGACAGATTCTTGTCCTTAGCAAGGTACGCACCTGATGAGATCAACACGGAGGCAAAGAAGAAGGAGAGATTCCTGAATGGACTACATGATGAGATGCAGACTGTACTCGTCAACATCCGCTTCGAGGATCTTGAAGAGTTAGTCGACTCTACCTTTCAGATGGAAGGGAAGATTAACCAGGCAAACGACAACCGTAAACGTCGTATGATGCACCAAGCTGGATCCAACAGTCACTAGAAGTACCATCCCAACCCGTCTGCAGGGTACGCACCAAGAAACTACCGACCCCCAATGTCTCGCCCAAGCTACCCCAACCGTAGCGGAGGCAATGTGAAGTCCGGAGGAAACAACAACAACCCCGGCAACACTAGCAATTTCAACCGTGCACCTCCCAAGAGCAACAACAACAACAACAACACTTCACCCAGAACTAGAAGCAATGTTGTGCTTGTCCCAGATAACTTGTTTCAAGTGTGGAGTGAAGAGTCACTATTCGAATGAGTGCCCCAAGAAGACTGCCGCCACTGCCAATGTGGATGCCCCAGCTCAACAGCAGCATCGTGTTCAACCAGGGAGAAAATTTTCCCTAGGGAACCCTCACAACCGCAACGGCCGTCTCTTCCACATGAACGCCGAAGAAGCCCAAGAAGCGCCAGATGTAGTGCTGGGTATGTTTTCTGTCAACTCAGTTTTAGCAAGGGTGTTGTTTGATTCAGGAGCATCGCATTCATTTGTCACTGAAGAGTTTGCATGCACAAGTAAGATTTACCCAACCAACTTGAAGCATGTCTTGATAGTCCAAATCCCCGGTTCAACTACAAAAGCTAGAAAAATTTGCAAAGTTGTGCCTATCAGAATACATGGGATAGATTTTTATGCTAATCTAATAGTACTTGGAACCAAAGGATTAGAAGTAGTATTAGGAATGGATTGGATATCAAAGCATAAAGGACTGATAGACTGTTAAGAAAGCCATCACCATGACCAGTAGCTCTAGAGTAACAGTAGAGCATATATCTGAAACCTTACCTCGTCAATTCAAGTGCAACAAGAGTCTAGCCCTACCCACCATAGACCAAGTCAGAGTAGTCTCTGAATACCCTGACGTATTCCCAGATGAATTGCCTGGTTGCACCCGAATAGGGATATTGATTTCATTATCAAACTAATCCCCAGAACCGGACCCATAGCCTAGAGACCCTATATCATGAACCCCTCAGAGTTAGTAGAGTTGAAGAAGCAGTTGGATGCTATGTTAGCAACCAGCTTGATTCAACCAAGTGCATCGCCATGGAGATCACCCGTGTTATTCGTCGACGAGAAAGATGGAGGCACCGTTTGTGCACAGATTATAGAAAGCTGAATGACGTCACCATCAAAAACAAGTACCCTCTACCAAAGATAGAAGATCTGTTTGATTAGTTGACTGGTTCCCAAGTATTCTCAAAGATTGATCTTAGGACTGGTTATCACCAACTTAAGATTTGTGCAACGGATATTCCGAAGACTGCCTTTACTACTCATTATGGTTTATACGAGTATTATGTGTTTTGGATTAACCAATGCCCCTGCTTATTTCATGAATCTTATGAATAAGATCTTTATGAATTTCCTAGATAAGTTTGTCATTGTGTTTATCGATGATATCCTTATCTAGTCCAAGTCAGAAGAAGAGCATGAGCAGCATCTGAGGATCATCCTAGAAACCCTGAGAGAGCATTGGTTATATGCCAAGTTCAGCAAATGTGAGTTTTGGCTGAAAGAAGTAGGATTCCTAGGACATATTGTGTCTGCCGGAGGAGTCTCTGTTGATCCCGCCAAGATCAAAGATGTCGAAGAATGGGAAGCCCCCACCACTCAAACCCAAGTGCGTGCATTTCTCGGATTAGCGGGATATTACCGCAAGTTCGTAGAAGGATTCTCGAGGATCGCCAGACCCATGACCCAATTGTTGAAGAATGACAAGTTTGAATGGATCGACAAATCTGAAGCCAGTTTCCAAGAACTGAAGAAGAGATTGATTTCAGCCCCAATATTGATCATACCAGATATCAAGAAGCCTTTTTGATGTGTATTGTGATGCATCCAAGGTTGGTCTCGGATGTGTATTGATGAAAGAAGGCAAAGTTATCGCATATCTGTCTCGGCAACTTAAGCAGCATGAGCAGAACTATCCGACCCATGATCTTGAGTTAGCAGCCGTAGTTTTGGCACTGAAGACATGGCGTCATTATCTTATGGTTAATCGCTGTGAGATTTACTCAGATCACAAGAGCTTGAAGTATATTTTCACTCAGAAGGAGCTGAATATGAGGCAAAGGAGATGGGTAGAGTTAATCAAGGATTATGACCTTGACATTCACTATCACCCCGGCAAAGCCAATGTGGTAGCGGATGCTCTTAGCAGATTGCCTTGTAGGTTAAACACCATGATCAAGGAGAAGCAACCCAGTTTGTACGAGGAGTTGGAGCAGTTTAGAACTGAGCTAGTTAGCAAATGATTTTTAGCTAGCATTGAACTTCAACCCACACTAATCAGCCAAATCAAGGAAGCCCAGAAGGGAAATGAAAGTATCGACGGAATCAAACGTCGTATTGGTACGGGAAAGGTACCTGGATTTACCGAAGACAAAGAAGGAGTTATGTGGTACAAAGGCCGTATCTATGTGCCAGCAGATTCGGAGCTGAAGCAAGTTATCATGTAGGAAGCTCATGATACTCTTTATTCTATTGAGCCCAGAGGAACAAAGATGTATCAAGATTTGAAAGAGCAATTTTGGTGGCACAAGATGAAGAGAGAAATCGGGAGCTACATCGCCAAGTGTGACATCTGTCAAAGAGTCAAAGCAGAGCATCAGAGACCCGCAGGATTGTTGCAACCATTGCAGATTCTGGAATGGAAATTGGATTCCGTCGGAATGGACTTTATCACCGGTTTGCCTACTTCTAGTAGGGGAAATGACTCAATCTGGGTCATCATTGATAAACTGCCCAAGGTCGCTCACTTTATACCTGTCAAACCAACCTACCAGAGTTCGAAGCTAGCAGAGCTATATATTGCTAGAATTATTAGTCTGCATGGAACCCCCAAGACCATAGTATCAGATTGAGGAACCCAATTTACCTCGAGATTTTGGCAGAAAGTCCAGGAAGGATTAGGAACCAAGTTGAACTTCAGCACCGCTTATCACCCGCAAACTGATGGACAGACTGAGAGAGGCAACCAAATCCTAGAAGATATGTTGAGAGCTTGTGTGATGGAGTACGGATCAAAATGGGAAGACTGCCTGCCTTTCGCAGAATCCTCATATAACAATAGTTATCAAGCTAGTTTGCAAATAGCCCCATTTGAGTTCCTATACGGAAGAAAGTGCCGTAACCCTTTGAATTGGTCGCAAGTAGGAGAGAGTCAGATTTTTGGACCTGACATTCTCCGAGAAGCTGAAGAGAAGGTTCACAAAGTCCATGAGCACCTCAAGACCGCCCAATCTAGACAGAAGAGTTATGCTGACAAGAGAAGGAGAGACCTGACTTTCAATGTCGTAGATTTTGTATATCTCAAGGTTTCACCATTGAAGGGAACGCAACGCTTTAGTCTGAAAGGAAAGTTAGCCCCCAGATATATCGGACCCTTCAAGATTCTGAATCTCCGAGGAGAAGTATCGTATCAACTGGAACTACGAGAGGAGATGTCAGCCATCCATAATGTGTTCCATATCTCGTTAATTCGCAAATGCCTAGAAGTGCCGGAGAAGACCGAAGTTTTCAAGAACATCGATCACCGAGCTGTTGATATCAACAAGGACCTGACATATCGTGAAGTGCCCATCCATATCTTGGAAGAAGCTTACAGAACCACTAGGACCAGAAGTGGAACCCAATTTACCTCGAGATTTTGGCAGAAAGTCCAGGAAGGATTAGGAACCAAGTTGAACTTCAGCACCGCTTATCACCCGCAAACTGATGGACAGACTGAGAGAGGCAACCAAATCCTAGAAGATATGTTGAGAGCTTGTGTGATGGAGTACGGATCAAAATGGGAAGACTGCCTGCCTTTCGCAGAATCCTCATATAACAATAGTTATCAAGCTAGTTTGCAAATAGCCCCATTTGAGTTCCTATACGGAAGAAAGTGTCGTAACCCTTTGAATTGGTCGCAAGTAGGAGAGAGTCAGATTTTTGGACCTGACATTCTCCGAGAAGCTGAAGAGAAGGTTCACAAAGTCCATGAGCACCTCAAGACCGCCCAATCTAGACAGAAGAGTTATGCTGACAAGAGAAGGAGAGACCTGACTTTCAATGTCGTAGATTTTGTATATCTCAAGGTTTTACCATTGAAGGGAACGCAACGCTTTAGTCTGAAAGGAAAGTTAGCCCCCAGATATATCGGACCCTTCAAGATTCTGAATCTCCGAGGAGAAGTATCGTATCAACTGGAACTACGAGAGGAGATGTCAACCATCCACAATGTGTTCCATATCTCGTTAGTTCGCAAATGCCTAGAAGTGCCGGAGAAGACCGAAGTTTTCAAGAACATCGATCACCGAGCTGTTGATATCAACAAGGACCTGACATATCGTGAAGTGCCCATCCATATCTTGGAAGAAGCTTACAGAACCACTAGGACCAGAAGTGGAACCCAATTTACCTCGAGATTTTGGCAGAAAGTCCAGGAAGGATTAGGAACCAAGTTTTGTTTCTTAAATCTCGGGACGAGATTTTAGTTAGGGGGAAGGTTTGTAACATCCCAAAACTTAATCCAAGGTTATTAAGATCCAAATCATCAAATTTAGAGTTAACAAAAACTTTTCCACTTAAAATCATTAAGCATTCATATGTGTATGCATTTAAATTAGGAGTTGTTTTGAATTGCCATGTTTGAGTGATCCATTGGTTTTAAAATGATTCTAAGGTGAATTAAACATCATCTAGATCATTCCCAAACAAATCCCAAAGAAAAACAAATCAAAAAGAATAAAATAAGCAAATGGTCATTTGTGCCATTTTAATTACCATGCCTACTTTGGCTATTCCTAGAACTCAAATCTTAACAGAAACAAATGTGGATCTTTGCACCCCGTGCTAGTACACGTAGTGATGTACCAAGGCCCACTTTGGTTCATCCCAAAAACATTCAAACACTAAATTTAAATGACATTTGAAAATTGAATCTAGTGTATGTATCAAGATCACATCAATTCAAAAACCACTCAAATGAACTCCATTTTTAAATCCCAAGCAAACCTAGATTCTTAAGCATGTGATCAACAACTCCACCAAAAATCAGCCCAAAATTCAAACAAAAGTTTCTTTCGGCCATTTTGTCAAACCCCTTGTGGGCAGAATCATATTAGCCAAACTATTACTATTTTTGATCAAATCTTGTCGAGCCATTTGGGTTGCATTGATCATCCTTGTCTCCCCCAAGTCCAACCAAACCGAAACCAACCCTATCTCCAGCCCCTGGTGCCAGTGCCATGCCGCCCCGACGCCATGTCCGCCGAACAACCTTGCCAACACCACAGCAGACCGCCAGCCCCTCTCCGCCGCTCTAGGAAGCACGGCATGAGCTCACCGCCGCCCACGGTCCACCCCATGGCCACTGCTAACCCCTGGACCACTCCCCAGCCTCGCCTCCCTTTCTCTCTATGCGCAGCTAGATCACAATAGCCGCCAGCACGCAGCAGACCGCGCCTTGATGCCATACCGCGCACGCTGCTCCGCCTCGACCCCAGCACCCCGCCAAACACGACCGTGCACCGCCGCACGACCCACAGTCGCCAAGCGCCGCTTCGAGCACCGCCTTTGTCTCCCAGAGCGCGTGACGCTCCCAACCATATATCACCACCCCTAGCCGCACCATTCCGCCGTAGCTGATCGCCAGGGAACCGCCCACTATCCGCGTACCTCACCCACGCTGGTAGCCCCATGTGCCTTCTTCACTGACGAGCTCCGCCCACACCTCTCGATCTCACCGCCGCGCCTATATAAGCAGGCCTCCCCAGCACAATTTCCTCACACCATTCCACTCCCCTCTCTCCCCTAAACATTTCCCCTCTCTCGCCGGAGCCGCTCGAGCCATAGTTCATCGGAATTGCACCAGAGGAGCCCGCTGCAGAGGAGGAGACGTTGCCGTCGATTACGTCCACCGCAGCCCCTGCCGTGACTTCGCCTGAGTCCGCCGTCGCCGTCCAATTCGATCGCCCGCCTCGCCGCACTAGCTGGAGCCCTGGTACGTCCCCAGTAGACCCTCACCGGCCATTTATGGTTCGGTCTCGCCGACGACGAGTCCGTCGTCGACGACGGCTGTGAGCCATTGATCCACATTATAATCCTGTGGCCCAGATCGCTAGATACTGTTTCGGATTTTAAGTCTCGCTGACAAGCGGGACCAACCTGTCAGCCGCTGAGCGCCACTGGGCCGGCCCATTTCTTTTCCCGCGCTAGCCCACGGATTCAAATATAGGTTTTTCTATTTTAGTTAACTCAATTCCGTCCCTTAGTTGAAAAACCAATTCAAGAATATTTACTGAACCAAAATGAGTGATTCCAATTTCGTTGGAAAGCTTCTGAAAAGATCTATCCAAGTCCGTTGGATTTAATTCATTTAGAGTTAAAGATCTCTCCTAGTAAAAATAACAAGACAGAAGCATTTGCACATTCAAACATTTTTATAAAATCAACCCTAATAGCTTTTGAGTTGATTCCAACTCTCAAAAATCACATTTAACCATACCTATCTGAATATGTAATAATATTAAGGTTTGCATGCAGTGACTTTGGAATAGTACCAAAATAATGCTATATAGGCATTTCTAGTCACTTTAAATCATTAAATATTAAACTTAAACTTATTAAAATGTGATCCAACCTTTAAATCACATTCCCATATGTTAGAATATGTGGTGATGACATGTGTCGACATGATTCCATATTTTAAATGGAGAATATTAAATATTAGTTATTTCCAATGAGTAGAAATTACTTTTCTAAAATAAAAAGAATGAAGCTAGTTAATAAAACCTTGTGATGCTTCTGATGATAATAGATCATCAAATTTGTGCCTTAGCGTGCTAAGTAGACTAGTTAAGTATTGTTTGGTGATTGTGTATCCCGTATGTATTTATACACAATAGTACCGACCAAGCTTTCGAGGAGGAGTTCTATCAAGAAGAGGAGGATGAAAACTTCAACCACTGCACCAACCAGGGCAAGCTATTGTTAGCAAGCTAGAATTAAGTTAGATAACCTAAGAAAGATGCATTAGGCATGCTTGGTTATACCACTTTGACTAGTATCTACCCCAAGTTTTATTTTCAAGCTTTTACTTCCTTTACTTTACCAAAGTCCCTTACTTGTTGAAGGTAGCACAAAAAGTATAAAACTTGACCTATCTAGATAACCTTAGATGTCATTCTATGGCATGAGATTGAGATTAGCATCCCACCTTAGTGAACAGTCTTAACTTAGTAGCTTAGAGCTAAATCAAAACTTGAGTCACTTTAGATGGGAACCTTTGGTGAAAATGAATTGTGAAAACCTTGGAATGATGAGTCATTCTATTGAGATGTTTTGACATTTGTTGAGAAACACAAATGGTTTATGATGATGAAAATGTTGAGGCATGAGCCTTAGCCCTTTTCAAAAACTGATGGTTGGATTCGGATGCGATACCATTCCAATTTTACCGTACAACCACAATACCTGAATTGGGTAAGGCTTAGCCAGAAGTTTATATGCCTTAGTATTATTTCCCTCGTGGGAGAGGTTTGAGCTGAGGCTACCTCTCGATGTTGTCCACCTATGCAGTGCCCAAGATGACAGATGGTCATGGTTGGGAGGCCATACTCATAGGAGAGGTTCTTATACTAGGGTGTGTAAAGGAAAGGTTATGTTTGATTATCTGCATACTAAGTATGATGATCACTGTTACCCCTAACAAATGTATCGAATCTTGTGGTGAAAGTGTACCACCTCTGCAGAGTGTCAAACTATTCGAATAGCCGCGTCTACGGTTATGGACAGTTGGAGTGGCCATACTGTTTCGTTGTCAGATGTTTTCAAAATGACTTATGAAATGAATGATGAATCTTGACTTGACCACAATAGAGTTGTGAATATGACACTAGCTTCCCAACTTAAGTGATTCTAGAACTTTAGTTTATCTTTCTTTGTTTCTGAACTCAGCTTAGGTTTCAAACTTAACTACAAATAAACATAGAGTTAGCTCTTCCACTAGCACTACCTTACATGTTAGTGATAGTTTGTGAGTACTTAAAGAGTACTCATGGCTTTTGTCCCTGGCTATTCCTACGGCCAGACTATGAAGGAGACTACCAAGATGACGGACAACATGATGGCTATGATAACTAGGACTATCTTCCATCGTCAGCATTGCCTGTGCCACTGAAGATGGACCCCACTGCTACGCTTATTATTTATTCCACTGCTTGTTGTATTAAGACTGGATCATGAGATCCTTTATTCGTGTAAGACCTTATTATGGTTTGTAATGGATGATGTACTGTGATATCCAATATGTTATGTCTCGCAAAAATGGTAATCCTGGGATTGCGATGTATGACATAACAGGCATCTGGGATTAAAAATCCGGGTGTTGACAATACCACATTCTAGTTTTTTCATTCCTGTGGGTGATACAATATTCTTCTTCAATTTGATTATTCTCACAAGGTCTATGTATTCCACAAAAATTAACATGCTTATAAGAAATAGTACTTTCAGAGGTTTGAGCATGTTTATTGCTATCATTAACAACAATTTCATTTTCCATGCAAGTGTCTTTAAAAGGCTCATGATACATGTCCCACTTTTCTTTAGGAGCATTAATATGAGAAGCAAAGGTTTTAAAACAATCAATAAGAATTTTAGGATCAAGACCATATTTAGCACTAAGCTCTTGAAAATCAGCAGTTTCAGTGAAAGACTTAATGCAATCATACTCATAGTTTATACCTGGTTCTTTACCTTTGTTGTTATCCCAATCTTCGGTATTGCTTTGAATTGTTTCAAGAAGATCCCACTTAGCTTTGACCTCCTTACTCGTGAAGGATCCCTCTAAACAAGTATCTTGATAGTCCTTGTAATGTCCTGAAAGCCTTGCATAGAAATTATTAATAACAATATTCCAGGGGAGCTCATGAATGGGACATTTGAGCATTAGTGACTTCAATCTCCCCCATGCTTCGGAAATACTTTCTCCATCATGAGGATGAAAATTATAAATATAATTCCTATCTTTATGAATTTCATGAGGATAAAATTTAGAGTAAAAGAGAGATTCAAGTTCCTTCCACTCCAAATGATGAGGATCATCCAGTAGCTCATACCACTCCCTTGCTTTGCCCTTAAGTGATAAAGAGAATAACTTCTTCTTGACGTGATCTGTTGTAATACCTGCACACTTGAACAACCTGCATAATTCATGTATAAAGAGCAAATGATCACCGGGATGGACAGTTCCATCTCCAAAATAGTAGTTATCCATAACACGATCAATAATTCTTGTAGGTATCTTAAAATTATCATTAGAATTACCACATATGGAAGATAAAGTATCACCAGAGCAAATTTTCTTCTTTAAAACCGGGGAAGTAAAAAGATCATTTTCATAAAAACTAACTTCCCCAAGCTTAGATGTTTCCAAAGCATTAGTAACAAAGGTGTTCAAAAGATTCATACTAATAACATTGCAATTAGCATTCAAAGAAGGTTCCAAGGGTTTTTTAACTTTCTTTTCAAAGAATTCATGTTCTACATTGGGAAAATACTAAAAAGCTCTCTAATTTTGTTGTTGTTTTCCATTAAGCATAACTAGTGAAAATAAAAACAAAAAACAAAAAGACAAAATTGCAGAATCTAAAGGAAATAACTTCGAGCACTCACACCAAAGGATGTGAGTACCTTTTACCTTACCTCCCCGGCAACAGTGCCAGAAAATAGCTTGATGTCTACGCACTTCTATTCTTGTAGACAGTTGTTGGGCCTCCAAGTGTAGAGGTTTGTAGAACAGCAGCAAGTATTCCCTTAAGTGGATCACCCAAGGTTTATCAAACTCATGGAGGAAGTGGTCAAAGGTATTCTCTCTCAAGCAACCCTGCAATCAAGATACAAGAAGTCTCTTGTGTCCCCAACGCACCCAATACACTTGTCAGGTGTATAGGTGCACTAGTTCGGTGAAGAGATAGTCAAATACAAGTGGTATGGATATAAAACAATGGTGCTAGAAAATATCTTGATGGCATGGAAGAGACTAAAGGCAAACTGAAATAAAGATGGAAGTAAGCAACCATGTAACAGATCTAGTTGCAAACAGTGTTTCAATGATTAGAAAAAAGGCCTAGGGATCATACTTTCACTAGTGAACACTCTCATATAAATATCTTCTCTTTATGATACTACTCTGAACTACTCTCCGGTTGGACACTCTAATCCATGGCAGGGCTATAACAGCACACATCAAAGTAAGCCTTTCCGCATCTAGATAACCCCACACTGTCACCTTGAGCACTAGATGATTCCAACAAACACCACAATTTCATAATAATATCCAACTCCAAATATAACTCACAATAAGTATTTGTAATCTCTAGCCTAAGTGCCACCATGGTGTGCACGCTGTCACTTTCACACACATGGGGAGAGTAGAGATCTATTAAAGCACTTGAGTAGCAAGGTAGATCTACTTGGTTACAAAGCTCATGATCACAATATGATCATGCATAGAGAGAGATGAACACATAGCTACCAGTAGAACCCTTAGCCTCGAGGAAGAACTTTGAGGTTCAAAAAATTGATTTAACAATACTTAAAACTTTGAGACTAGCTCAAAATGATCTGGCGTTAGATAAATGCAACAAACCAAGGTTTAGTCAGAAACCAATGTCGGCTCGCTTAAGTTCTTTTCCTTAGTCGTTTTTCATGTGCTTTGCCATTCCAAACTTGTTATCTTGCTTCACACGAAGCCAATTCTTTTTGGACAGCAGCAAAGTCGAAGAGTTGAGTTTTTGGTGCTCACACATTACTAATCCGACTAAGATATAAGCGGCCTAAGCCAATCCACATAAAAAATGCAAAAACAAGAAAGGCAATTTTTACAGCAGTCCCGAGTCTCTGCTTGGGGTGCCAAAGTTTTATTAATAGGCTCATTGCTGATATACATACCGACATATGAGTAGCCCAGATACATTCACCTCTTTGTCAGGTGTAGAAAGGACGAAGTAGTGCTACATTCCACAGTCGCTTAGATTCCTCTCTGGACCTGTCTGCCTTGTTCTTTTCCTGGGGTTGTGCATCAATAAGATAGTAGGAATCATTGTGTAAGGCTTTGCTTACAATGAAAGGTCCTTCCCATGGAGGGGATAACTTATGCATGCTAGCAGTGCGCTGTATCAACCGGAGTACCAGGTCACCTTCCCGAAAGACTCGGGGGTTTACTTTCTGGCTATGATAGAGTCAGAGGTTTTTCTGATATATGGCGGATCTGGACAATGCCAGTTCTCTCGCTTCTTCCAGTAGATCAACATCATTTTGCCGGACTTCGTGCACTTCGGCTTCTGTGTATTGGGTGACCCTTGACGAATCATGCTCTATGTCGGCTGGTAATATAGCTTCTTCCCCATATACCAGAAAGAATGGTGTATAGCCTGTTGATCGATTTGGAGTTGTTCTTAAACTCCACAGTACCGCTGGTAGTTCTTATATCCAACACCCCGCTGATCTTTGAAGTGGCTCTATGAGCTAGGTTTTATCCTGGACAGAACTAGTCTATTGGATCTTTCCACTTGCCTGTTCGATGCGGGGTGGGAAACTGAGGCGACATCTAGCCGGATTTTCTTTTCTCGGTAGAACCTGGCAAATGCTCCCTCAGCAAAATTTGTTCCATTATCAGTTATGATGCTATGGGGATAGCCATATCTTAGGATTATATCCTTGAGGAATTTTACTGCTATTGCCCCGTCGCATTTCCGAATTGGTTTCACCTCAATCCACTTGGTGAATTTGTTGGCCATAACTAGCATATGGGTCATCCCTCCTTTTGCCGGCTTAAATGGCCCTGCCATATCTAGGCACCATACAAATGGCCAGGTAATAGGGATAGTTTTCAGCTTCGACATTGGTAAATGAGTTTTTGTGCCGTATCTTTGAGAACCATTGCATTTTCTCACCAGATCCTCTGCTTGCTCCAAAGCACTTGGCCAATAGAAGCCATGCCAGAAAGCTTTTGCCACTAAGGCCCTTGAGGAGGCATGATGGCCACATTCCCCTTGGTGAATATCTCGGAGTATGTCAAGTCCTTCCTCCGGGTCAACACATCGCTGCAGCACTGTGGTCACACTTCTTTTGTATAACTCGGCATTGATAATAGTATAGGCCTTTGCTCTTCTTTGGATCTGCCGCGAGAGTATCTCATCATCTAGTAGAACTCCTTCTTTCAAGAAATCAAATATCGGCTTGACCCAAGATGGTATAGCCCGGACGGGAAATGGTTCTTCGTCAATTTCCATTGGATCCATCGACATAACCCCTGCCGGGTCTATCTGACCAGTCCCCGGGTTTGCTAAAGCAGACCCCAGGTTTGCTGAAGCAGTCCTTGGGTTTGCCGAGGTGCCTCTGCAATCTATCTCCATGGGTGCAGCTCCAGATCTGATGAGTGCCAGGATATAAATTGAGTCTGATTCAAGTGATGGTGTGATAGATGGTTTTCTCAAGTGCTCCAAGGCAATATTTGGCGGGATTGGCTGCCGGGCTGAACCTAACTTGGACATCGTATCTGCTGCCTCGTTTTCAATCCGAGGTATATGATGGAATTCACACCCTTCCAAAAATCCACTTATCTTTTGAACATGGAATCTGTACAAAGGCCATGTTAGCATCCAAGGCATCCCAATTTCTAGACACTTGTTGCACCACCAAATCCGAGTCTCCAAAGCATTTTATCTGATGTATCCCCACTTCTTTTGCTACTTTGAGACCATGTACCAATGATTCGTATTCTGCAACGTTATTTGAGGCATTGAAGTGGATTTGAAGGACATACTTCAGTTGATCCTTCTTGGGCGAGGTAAGCACTACTTCGGTGCCTAACCCATCTTTCAATTTTGATCCGTCGAAGTGCATTCGCCAGTAATTGGAGTCCGACAGAGGTGGTTCGTATTGCATCTCGGCCCAATCCACAAACAAATCCACCACATCTTGTGACTTTATCGCCTCTCTTCTGTCAAATTGCGATGCATATAGGGCTAACTCGATTGCCCATTTTGCTATCCGCCCACTTGCATCTTTGTTACTCATAATCTCTGATATGGGCGCCTCACATATCACTTTGATGGGGTGTTCCTCAAAATAATGTTTGAGTTTCTTGGCCAACATATACACGCCGTACACCATCTTCTGATAGTGAGGGTAGTTCTATTTTGAGGCTGATAATACCTCACTCAGATAATACACTGGCCTTTGCACTGACTTTCCTTCTTCCTCGCGCTCCACTACAATTACTGCATTTATGACTCGGTTGGTCGCGGCTACTTAGAGCAACATTGGCTCCTTGGGTAGTGGTGCTGCTAGGATCGGAGCAGTAGATAACATCTTCTTTAATTCTCGAAACGCAAGGTCCGCCTGTGGCGTCCATGCGAATTTGTCTGCCTTTTTCATTAGTTGGTAGAGGGGCAAGGCCTTCTCTCCCAACCGACATACGAACCTGCTTAGAGATGCCAGGCAACCAGTAAATTTCTGCACATCGTTAAGGCATTTTGGCAGTTCCATTCTCTCTATGGCCCGGATTTTTGTCGGGTTAGCTTCGATACCTCGCCTAGACACTAAAAAACCGAGTAATTTTCCAGCGGGCACACCAAAAGTGCACTTCTCCGGGTTTAACTTCATTCGAAACCTTCTTAAGTTCGCGAATGTTTGTCGGATATCATCAAGGAGCGTATTGTTTTCCTTGGTCTGTATCACCACATCATCCACATAAACTTGCACATTCCGACCTATTTGGTCATGTAAGCATTTTTGCATGCATCGTTGGTACGTTGCTCCTGCATTACGTAGTCCAAACGGCATAGTGCAGTAGCAATATGCCCCGTACGGGGTAATAAACACAGTCTTTATTTGATCATCTGGATTCAGGGGTATCTGGTGGAAACTAGAATACACATCAATGAATGATAGTAGCTCAGATCCGGCTGTTGAGTCTATGACTTGATCTATTCTAGGGAGTGGAAATGGATCTTTGGGACACGCCTTATTCAGGTTCGTGTAATCAATGCACATGCGCCATACCACAACCATGTTTGGATCATCTTTCTTCTTTTCCACAAGCACTGGATTAGAGAGCCAATCCAAATAGAGTACTTCCATGATAAACTCAGCTGCTAGGAGTCTTGCTATCTCGTCCCCAATAACTTTCCTTCTGTCTTTTGCGAAACGCCGGAGAGGCTGCTTTACCGGCTTAGCCCCGAGTCTTACGTTCAATGAGTGCTCAGCCAACTCCTTTGGTACACCTTGCAGGTCCTGAGTAGACCAAGCAAAGATATCCCGATTCTCACAGAGGAAGTTGACGAACTCGCTTTCCTATTTGCTGCTTAACCCGGCACCAATGGTTACGGTGCGCTCTGGGAACTGATCATCGATTGGTACTTTCTTTGTGTCCTTGGTTGCTTGGAATGACATGCTCCCATGCGGGTTGGTCAGTGTCGGCATATGCTGTTGCGCGAACTGAGCCAAGGCCGCTACCTCTAGTATCTTCCTTTTTTCTTGAGCTATCACGAGTGACTCGGCCAAGTTAGATCCGGCTGAGGCGCACTCGATCAAACACCAGAAGTCTCCTGATACAGTTATCACTCCCCTTGGTCCGGGCAGTTTCATCTTAAGGTAACTGATATGAGTACTTGCCATGAACTTGCTCAGCGCGGGCCTGCCGAGTAACGCGTGAAAACACTACAAGAAATACGTTAACTTGTGACCTTCTCCTAGTGACCATGGGTTAATTGGTCATAGATCTATGACCTTCTCGAACAAAATGGTCGTAGGCCATTTGGAAATCTCCGAACCATGAAAAACTACAACCTTTCATGATAGAAAGGTCATAATTGGCTTACATCAATTGGTCATAACATAAACAGTAGTAGTCTAAGACCTTAATTTTAGGGGACTACGACCAATTTAAATGGTCACTATTCACCAACCAAGCAGTTTCGCCTACATGTCATATCCACATGTCAGTTTTCGTCTACGTGTCATGTCACGTGTGAATTTTCGCCCATGTGTCATATCCAAGTGTCAATTTTTTGTCTAAAACTAGTTTTGAAAATAATTCGCAAAAATAATAATTTTGAAGGACTGTTTACTTTTTTCACATCCGCAAAAAAACAATTTTAGACACACCATGACCTGCTGATAGGATGGACCCAGCTAGCCTGACTTATACATATTCGATTTAAAACTTGCAAAAATTGGTGTCTAGGGGGGATCGAACCCGCGTCGACCTACTTCCCATACGAAAGCAGAACCACCACACCACGACGTCTTTCTCTGCAGATTAACGCATGACTTTTATATAACCAGTCAACTCCGTTGTTGGGCTTGGACTCAATCGAACGAGGCCTCCAGAAAAAAGAAGAGGCAGCGGGACTCAAACCCGTGACCTCCACCCTCAACCCTTCCTTCCTACCTCCCGCGCCTAACCACTTCGGCACTGCACGATTCTTGATATAATATCACACGAGAAGTATAAGTGGACATATCCTGGTCGGCTGGTGGGCTTGGGCCTCAAGCAGACGCGGGCTCCGACCCAAGGGTCTTTGGGCTATACTAGTGCGCACATTTTGCTGGGCTAGGTCGGCTGGCTGGCTAGCTAGCCCGACCTTTCGCCTCCATTTTTTCTCTTTATTTTTTTCTAAATTCTTTTATATCTTTTTATTCATAACTCCAAATTGAGTCAAAGAAAATTCAGACAACTAATAAAATTTTATAGAATATTTTTAGGACATTATGTAAAATGCAAAAATGGGGTGGTGCCATTTTGAAACTTTCATTTGGTGGTTGCTTCACAAAACGCCACGTTATTGGCATTTGAAAAATGGAAAATGCATTTTCTATACGATGAAAAGGAAAACTTCCTCCTACGACATTGTTAGGCATACCAAGATGCACATGCGTGCACAATATGGGACCATTATCACAAACTATGCCGCGATTCTGGCCATAATATTGGTCTTTTGACCCGAAAGCCATGAAACCTCGAACAAGATAGCTCATTTCTGTAAAGGTTTTTTCAAGATGTTTGCAATATATCAAGTTTGGTATTTTCCTTGCAAATATGTCACATAATATGACACCACGCAAAGGAGTTACCTCATTTGGACCGTTTTTGAATTTTTTATGCTTGTTTCAAACTATGGTCAAAACGATGGGCTTTAAGGTTCATAGATAGGGGATGCTCCTCGCTAAAATCTTAATGGATCTCTGGAGAAACATCATATTGTGAGTCTAAAAATGAATTTTTCAAAAAATCATGAGCATCAGATCATGTACATGTAGTTCAAATCGGACCCACTTCCTACCGATTCGGCAGACATTTGTCTTTTTCACTAGGGGTGGACAAAATGGTTTGAGATACCCTACTTAGGATATTGTCCATGTCTGGTTGTATAGTATTTTTTTAAAATATGGTTTTAGCATTTTGAATTAACCATTTTGTGGTTGCTTCACAAAACGCCCCGTTTTTTGCACTCAGAAAATAGAAAATGCATTTTCTGTTCGACGA
The DNA here is from genome assembly GCA_910589775.1 of Avena eriantha. Classification (NCBI taxonomy): domain Eukaryota; kingdom Viridiplantae; phylum Streptophyta; class Magnoliopsida; order Poales; family Poaceae; genus Avena; species Avena eriantha. The sequence goes on from OU342741.1 coordinate 115,962,415, forward strand.
AAAGGAAAACTTCCTCCTACAACATTGTTAGGCATCCCAAGATGCACATGCATGCACAATATGGGCACATTATCACAAACTATGCTGTGATTCTGTCCATAATATTGGTCTTTTGACCTGAAAGCCATGAAACCTCGAACAAGATAGCTCATTTCTATGAAGGTTTTTTGGGGAAACTTGCAATATACCAAGTTTGTTATTTTTTCTTGAAACTATGTCACATAATACGACGCCACGCAAAGAATTTATATTGTTCGGACCATTTTTGAATTTCTTATGCCCGTTTAAAAAACGGTTTCAAACTATGGTCAAACGGCGGGCATGAAGATAGTGGATGAGCCTCGCTAAACTTGCACTAGATCTCTAAATAAACATCATATTGTGAGTCTAAAAATGATTTTTGCAAAAAATCATGAGCATTAGATCATGTACCTGTAGTTCAAACCGGACCCACTTCCTACCGATTCGGCAGACATTTGTCTTTTTCACTAGGGGTAGAAGAAAAGGTTTTAGATACCCTAGTTGGGACATTGTTCATGTAAGGTGGGTCTATTATTTTTTTAAAATAGAGTGGTACCATTTTGAAACTATTATTTGGTCGTTGCTTCACCAAACGCCCCGATTTTGGCACTCGGAAAATGGAAAATGCTTTTTCCGTGTGACGAAATGGAAAACTTCCTCCTGCAATATTGTTCTCCATCACAATATGCACATGTATGCACAATATCGACAGATTCTCACAAACTATACCATGATTGTAGCCATAACATTGGTCGTTTAGCCTAAAACCCATGAAACCTCGAACATGATAGGTCATTTCCGTGAAGGTTTTTTGGGAAACTTGCAATATACCAAGTTTGGTATTTTTCCTTGAAACTATGTCACATAATACGACGCCACGCGAAGGATTTACATTGTTCGGGCCATTTTTGAATTTCTTATGCTCGTTTCAATTTTTTCGTTTCAAACTATGCTCAAAAGGGTGGGCATGAAGATCGCGGATGAGCCTCGCTAAACTTGCACTGGATCTCCAAAGAAACATCATATTGTGAGTCTAAAAATTATTTTTGCACAAAACCATGAGTATTAGATCATGTACCTGTACTTCAAATCGGACCCACTTCCTACCGATTTAGCAGGAATTTGTTTTTTTCGCCAGGGGTGGACAGAAAGGTTTTAGATACCCCAATTGGGATATTTTCCATGTAAGGTGGTCCAGTATTTTTGAAAAATAGGGTGGTACCATTTTGAAACTGTGACTTGGTAGTTGCTTAACAAAACGCCCCGTTTTTAGCACTCGAGAAATAGAAAATGGCTTTTCTATGCGGTGAAAAGGAAAACTTCCTCCTACAACATTGTTCTCTGTCCCAAGATACATGTGTGTGTGCACAATACGGGCATATTATCACAAAGTATGCGATGATTCAGGCCATAACATTGGTCTTTTGACCTGAAAGCTATGAAACTCGAACATGATAGGTCATTTGTGAGAAGGGTTTACCGAGATATCTACAATATACCAAATTTGTATTTTTCCTTGCCACTATGTCACATAATATGACGCCACGCGAAGGATTCACCTCGTTTGGACTGTTTTTGAAATTCTTATGCCGTTTCAAACTATGGTCAAATGTCGAGCCAATCAGAAGAGAGAATAGGGCTACCCATGGATCAACCCCGTGAAGCAGATCTCAACCATTCAGATGCCCTCCATCCAACGGCACAAAGTGTTGCACAACAAAAGTGGACAGGGGTAGTTTAGTAAAATCGCAGGCAATCGAGAGGGAACATCCACGCGGACCACGCCCCCAAACCCTAGCATTCTTCCTCTCCCTTCACGCGCGAGACCCCGCCTCCTCTCTTGGTCTCTCCAGATCCTCGCGAAACCCTAACCCCAGAAATCGCTCGATCCCGCCGCACCCCACCACCGTTCCGGCACCGGGACGTCCCGCCGCCTGCTTGCGAAACACCACCGCCTCGCTAACCCTAGCCCTAGCTCGCCCCCAGGATGGTGTCGACAACGAGGGGGCTAGGCCTCGTGCTGGGAGTGGTCTTCTGCCGATTCCGGACAGGCCAGATCCATGGCGGTCGCGGCTAGCTTGGTCGCCGGCACGCGCGTCAAGCTCGCATGCCAGCGTCCTTGGCACCGATGGCCGCAAGATCTGGCCAGGGATGGAGGGATGGAGGAGACGGCGTCTGCTTCCTTCACCACCGCCGTCTTCTTATCTTGGGCTTTCGCCACCACCGTGTCTTCTTCTGCACCTCCACCGCCGACCAGGTCACCCAAGGCCTCACCACCATCGTCACCGGTAATGCCCCTCCAGTACCCTCCCGCCTCCTTTGTTTCCCGTGGCTGCCGCCTACTTGTTGATGGACCTGGTTTTGGAATGTAGGGGCTTCTAGCGGGATCAGGACGAGACGGTGTGGGTCCTGGTGGCGCGCGGGGCCAACATCGTCATGACCTCTAGGAACCTTGCTGAACCCCGACAAGTGGCTGATGCGAGAGGCTTTGCGGCATGGTATGTGGCCTGACCGCGTTGGGTGCTAGGAGCTCCGGTGCCTCCATGCCCTAGCTCCTTCTCCCGTGTACACGAACTGCCCAATCTGCTCACCTCGTCTTGTGCAGAAGGTCCATCTCTCTTCCTCCTTGATCTGCTACTATGTTTCTTTTCCCATGGGTAATAACCCGAATGCATGTATCCAGACCGTTAATCTGTTCTACTAGCAGCCTGCATCTATATCCTCCAAATATCACCTCTATATGCATCAGCTCCATCTATCTAAGAAGAATAAAAGTTGCAGGAAATGCATTAGTAAGATGGTGTGCCTACAACTTGGTTAATCATAAGTCATAGATAACCTTGTAGAGGGTTCACATGCATGTCAACTTTGGATGGATATTTTAGCTTGCACATGAGTTTTCCAAACAAAATTTGCAGACTAAAACCAGTTGAAATTAGGTTTGGTAAGTTAGTTTGGAACATGAACCTGCCAATTAAAATTTGTGATGGAGATGCCAATGCAAATCAACTTCATTGTCTGGCAGAATTTTGGATTATAAACAGATAATTAAGCTGAATGTTTGTTAGATGAAGACCAAGTAGCTAGCCTGAATGCATGTTTGTGCCAACTTTCTTTTGATATGTTGCCTGTGTTGGCAATTGCTTCATGAATTCGTCGTTTTAATAACGGAACTTTATTTTTTTCCTTTGTGTCTTTGTATTTCAGCGGGTAAAGGAAGAAGAAGATTAAGAAGACCAGGAAGTGTTATATATTATAGATAATAGCCATCCTCCATGTACAGCAAGTGTGCAGGATTAATTCCCCTGTTTCGCTGCTATTTTTCATTGTAAGTACATCAAATTTAAAAAGAGATGATATGGTGTTGTACTGTTTATGTTGATTTGTTCGCTGAAATATAGTCAAAATATTGCTGAATTCATACTGGTGTAGTTTAACTTGTTATCTGGGGTTCAGATTACCTATTCCTTGAATTTGGAAGTTCCATATATATCCACTAAAGAAAACATATGTTATTGTTGTCGTCATGCAGGTTGCAGCTGAGCTGGGCGGTGCCCGTGGCCTCAGCCCGCTCTCCAAGCGCCTCCTCACCTGGATTTGCTTCTCTTGACTCTAGAGTAAGTCAGCTTCCTTTACTAGTACCAGTAGCTTGTTACCATTATTGCAATGTTGCTCTAGGAGTAGACTAAGATGTTTAAGACATTCTCTTTTGTCTAGTGTAATGCTTGAAGTGTTGTTTTATTTTGCTTTGCATATTTGTAGTTACTCAACAATAGCATTTCAAATCCATGTCATGTTGATATCTGAAAATATAATAAGTTGTCTGCATACTTAACTATGTGAATGATTAGTTGTAGGTTGTTATTTTGTGCTTCCATTGGGTATATTCCAGAGGCGACAATGCAACATAGCCCGGAATTTACTGCCTTGATGATCTTACTTATGTCCTTTACTTTGTGCCGAAGTTTAGTGCTTCAGTTGATTTCTACTATTGTATATTTTGCTTCATGTCTTTCACACTTTGTAGGTTTTGTATATGCCCAATATCGATTTATAATTTAATTGCCATGTTGATTTCCTGTAGCTTTAGGTAAACTCTTCATTGAGACTAAAATATGGCAGTTCCTCTTCTACAGGAGCTCCACGATGATGAGGCAGCACGTATAGGATGTCTGGCACAGCTTGTCGGCCGAGCTTGATAGCAGAACGAGCAACCGGGAGGATATCTCGAGAAGAAATGACTCCAAGGGCAAAATGTTGACTGCTACATAGCAAAGAGTAGCATTATAATGTAATATTAGGAATGTCTAGGTAGATTGTAATAGGATTGTTTCGGGATGAATTTCATGTTTGTTGTTCTTATGAAATATTGTTTTATGTATGCAATGTTTTAGTGGGACCCAGGTATATGAATAATCTGACAGTTTAGATCTTTTTGACCTGTGGACCAATTTATGAAATGATTCTGGTAAGTGGGACTGCTCTGATAAATGGGACCAGATCAAGATTAAAAAGGCCGAAAATGGAAAATGAATATACATTGTAAAAAGGATGCGGCCCAGAAAATAAAAAGACCAAAATGTTAGACTTGGCCCATGTAGCGGAACAAAACTGACAGGAAAATAATATAAATAGGCTGAGTTAATGGGCTTAGCCCATCTAAGGCATCGATCTGGACTGGGTTGAATTTGATCTAAGACTATTTGTTTTGGTCATGGATTTTCCACGTAGGATTGGCCACGTGGAATCTGATGTGGACATGCCAGATTACCTATGACCAAAAATTTGGTCATGATCTCTATGACCATCTATTTTGGTCGTAGTTATCCATGACCAATTCAAAAAGAAGGTCGTTAGCTATCTATAGTGACCCTCGCTATGTGACCTATTGTTTTTGGTCATAGAAAGGTCATAAATGAATTACTATGACCTTTCTATGACCAATATTTGGGGTAACTAGTTAGCACATTCCTTGTAGTGTAAGCGCTCTCCAGATTCACCACTTCGAACTCCAAATTTTCAGTCCGGCAATTATCTCTTGTGCCGAACAATAGATCAACCCGAACCTTCCCAATTGGCTCACAGGAAATGCCTGGCACAATGCCATGAAAGGTGGTCCTCATTGCTTGCAGCATGTTCTCTGTTATCCCCAACTTGTGCATGGTATCCTTGTACATTATGTTGATACTACTTCCATTGTCAATTAGTACCTTGGAAAACCTTACGTTTGAGATTCGGCCCAATGAACATTGGATCCAGGACTAGTGCATAAGTCCTAGGGCTAGGCATGATCTTTGGGTGATCCCTATTACTCCACGTAATTTCCTGATCTGCCCAGGGCATGTATCTCACTACCGCCGGCATTACTATGTTTACCTCCATATGCTGGCGCTGCAAGCTTTTCCGGTCATTTTCTTCCATGGTAAATACACAATAGCTTTGGTGATGCTCCCTGTACTCGTTTCGTCCTTCGTTCTCACGGTAACCCTGGCCTTGTTGCTGGCTATTGTCTACTCGATGTACCGCATCCCTTCTTTCCTGATTTTCATACCTCGGTGAAGGTGGTGGCAACATCAGTTGATGTCCATTCCCCCTATTAGTAATGGTGGCCATGGTGCCTCATTCCTAGGCGCTTCATTCCGAGGTGCATGAGCATTCCCCGAACTTCCCAGCTCTAACTTCCTCACCCACTCACCTTGCCGGGTCATATGATTCATCAGGCTGTTTGGACTTGGCGTATGGAACTTGCACGATTGATCCAACATAGATTCGAACATGTACCTCGACCTGTCTTTCCGTTCCCGCCACTGCTTTTTCTGCTCTGGGGTCCAAGGCTTCTTCCCTTCATTTTTCTGTTGCTAGTTTTGTCCTCCAGTTTTCTGGCGCTGGCATTGGGTTGGTCCCAGTCTACCGCTGCCACCTGCTGCGAGTTATATCGGTAATCCGGGCGCTCATCCCTTCTCTTTTCTCGAAAATCATTCCTCCTTGATGATCCAGAGCCATCTCGGTTATAATACTCCTTGTTTGCCTTGGTCGACATTAGCCGGGGTTGCGTTGGATCTCCCAAGGCATACGAATCTGCGATCCAGATCGTCTTAGCCAAAGTGGTTGGGATATCTCGCTGCAGCCTCTGCCACAACATACTTCCATATCTGCACCCCTGAGCGAACCATGCAAGAGCTTGTGATTCAATTACTCCCTCGCACGAGTTATGCACGTTGCACCAACGAGTCAGGAAATCCTGGTCTGGCCCATTCGGTCTTTGCCGGCATAGCGCCAGGGTTTGCGGCATGTTGGGCCTCTTGTAGGTGCTTGAGAAGTTGCTCACGAATAACTCATGAAAATCCAACCAATAGTTAATACTTCCTGGTGGAAAATTGTTCAGCCAAACTCTCGCTGGTCCTTCTAACATTTGTGGCACATATCTCACAACCCATCTTAAATTCCCTATTGCAATCTTGACTGCCATCGCATAATCAATCAGCCAATCTTCTGCCTTGTACCTCCATCATAAGTTTTGGTTCCTCTGGCCAGCTGAAAGTTCAGCACTGGTGGCTCCTTCATAATCCGGAGCCCAAAGCATGCCAGACCAGGTGGACCTTGTATCTCGATTAGCTCCAACCTGTAGATCCTATCCAGTTTCAACCTCGCATCATCTGGCTACAAGTTCCTGCTTCCTAGCCTTGAACCGATGATGTGGTGATCCGGTCTAGGGTAACTGTCGTTAATCATAGCCGAATAACCATCATAATACCTTTCCTGATTCGTACAAGCATTTTGTTGTGGTGCCACTTGTCCTGCACTTCCCTCTTGCCGAGGTGCGCGTTGCTGCTGCTGCCGAGGTATGTTTTGCCCCGTTCCCACATGATCATGCTGTCCGGCATTGCCGTTGGCAACATTCCTCTGACCGGCATTGCCTTGGTCACGGTTACCTCGTCCAGCGACACCTTGGCTGGTACTGTGTTGATCCTCATCGACTTGCATTGCTTTGCCTTTTCCGGCCCTTACTGGATCGTAAGGAACCATCTATTTGTCTCTTCTCCCAGTGTTTACCACTTTCTCTCTCCTAGGATTGTGACCCGGAGATGATGCGGCTCCCCCAGATCTTGCCTGGTTATTCTGAGCTGACTGTACCACGTGTGACGCTCCTGGTGGTGCCGGGTTTGCCTTGTTCACTTCTTCTTTTTGCTGGCAAGCAACTCTCAGCAAGTGATTCACCCTCTCTTGTTGCCTTTGCCGAGCCTCTCTAGTTAAACCTTCTAGCTCGGACGCGGCCGCATTTTCTACCCTAAGGTTCTTTGCCGGGGTACTGTACCTATCTAGCCCTCCTGTTACTAGCGTGGTCGTCTGACACGGCCTAGGCTCGTATTCCTTGTCAATCTCAGTAATCAGGTTCCTACCTTGGATTTTCACTCCGTCTATGCGATTTGCCTTTGCATACTCCCTTAGGGTAATGTTAAGAGGCTGATGTAGCTCAGCTACCTTCTTTGCCCCAGCTAACACTTTCCACCTAGTTTCCTCTAGCTCAGCTTGTGCCTGAGCCGGATCTACCATAGGTGCTATTGGCATTGCTAGGCTATCTATTGCTTGCTTTAGCACATTCTCTGGCCTTTCTAGTGGGGGAAACCTAGACCTGGTCTTCTTTGGCATGACTTCCGACTCTGGCGCCAAGCCTTTGCTTGCTTCTGTGTCTGGCGTGGTCATTAGGACCTCAACACTGCCGGTGGGGCGAGTGATACGCACACCTTGAGCTGCGCTGAGAGGTGGTTCGCCTCCTTCAACGATGTGCCACGAATGAACGCAGGACTCGTCCATGCCGACGTAGATCTTTTGCGTGACAAGCTTGATGAAGACGCCGTTGCACGGAGGAGGGTGCCTGCCGAAGCTTCCTGCATTGTCACCGACGTAATCCAGCGCTCCAAAGCGCTGAACCAGGCCGGAGACGACACGCTCGCCGGTGCTGAAGATGCTTCCCATCTGGATTTTCACCCCTGCTAGCACCGCTAGCCCCACGGTGGGTGACAACTGTTGTGGTGGTGGTACAACAGATGCCATGGATAGGCTAAAGATGGGGCCAATGTGTGCTAGGGGAATCTAGGGAGGGAGAACATGCTGATTCCACGCATAGATGTTCTTGTATTCTCTCTATCAATGGCGTTTACAGATGCTCTTCAAGCTGTTGGTGAGAAGGAGACAGTGTCTCTTACTCCCCACTAACTAGCCCTAGAATTCTACCTTAGACAGAGAAAATGATCGATCCCCCTCTATGGAGGCCCCGGTGCTCCTTATATAGGGGAGCCTGGGTTACAATATTAGGGAACATGTGGTAGCATATTCGGAGAATATGCTCCTCGCCTAAAGTAGATGCTTCTTTATTCTCTTTAACGGCTCGTCCGGGCTTTGGACGTAACCCACAGCGTAATCTTTGTCTTTAGGCGATACCAGACACAGGCTACGTCATCCGACTTTGCCCGCGTCACCTTGGTCGCTCCTGACCCGCTGGTCCTCTTCTTTACCTGGCTTCGCTCATGCTACAGCTAATAAAGCCACATTTTGACTAGCGGAGGATTCCTTCTCTTGGAAGCCATAAGATAGTCTGGCTAGCATGTGGCTAATCCGTCTATCAAGTTACCTGCAAAACAGATAGATAAACATGGTCGGCATATATTTTATGCCGGCCGGACTACGGTCAAAGAGACTCTCCACGGTCCGGGTCACTTCGTGATTCAGCCTGCCTTGAGGTGACCCGGTCAGCACTTGCTTTGATCGCGCCGTACCCCAGCTAACTCGGCCCTTATACCCTGGCGTTATCCTATCCGGGGGTATCCCCCCAATAGTGCTCGAATCCCAGATCGATGGGTACAAGATGAGCAAAGTTTTCATGGATGGTGGCAGTGGCATCACCCTTATCTTCACCAGCATCGTGCGTGCCATGAACCTGTACCTAACAAATCTCGCACCATCCGATACCACCTTCCACGACATCGTCACATGGAAACCTATCCTCCCCTAGGTAAAATATGCTTGGACATGATCTTTCGCAAACCTAACAACTTCATATGCGAGAAAATCGACTTTGAAGTATTCAAAAGGCCATCACAGTACAAAATCATACTTGGATGACATGCATTTGCCTGGTTCATGGTGGTGCCTCACTACACCAGGACCCAACAACGTCATAACCGTACACTAAAACTTCACACAATCCGATAGTTGTGATAGGGACTTCAGCAGAATCTCCTAGTCATCCAGGATGCAGGAGGAGCTTATGAATCTCAAGGAGTCAACAAATCATAACCTTCCTCCAGTAACGCAGGGAACCACACCCGAGTTGGAATTCGACTCCAGCAATGATACAATGGAGATCCAGGTCCACCCGATGGATCCCAAGAAGACGACCCTCATATATACTAACCTGGGTTCCGCATAAACTCGCGCTTGTAAAGTGCCTTTGTAAGCACTGGAAAATATTCGTCTGGTGTCCATCTGACATGCCAGGTGCTCCTAGGGAATTCTCCAAGCATGCACTCAACATGTACCAAAATTCTAGACCCATCAAGCAATCAATGTGCGGCTCCTCGGAGCCAAAGCGCAAAGCCATCGGCGAGGAAATCAACAGACTACTTGAGGCAAACTTCATCTGGGAAATCAAACAAAGCACCTGGGAAGCTAACCTCGTGCTAGTCTTGAAGAAAGAGACCGATATACTCCGCATGTGCATCAAATTTACGTCCTTGAACAAGCATTGCTTGAAGGACCACTTCCCGCTACCGGGGATCGACCAGATCATCAACTCCACCACTAGTTGTGAACACCTATCAATCCTCGACGCCTACTCATGCTACAACTAGATCAGGATGAAGGTTGAAGATGAGGAGAAGATTTCCTTCATCACACCCTATGGTGTATTATGCTACACCTCTATGCCCTTTGGGCTCAAGAATGCAGGTGCTACCTATCCAAAGTGTATGCAAACCTTCCTCAAAGACCAAATTGGCAAAATTTTCCAAGTCTATGTTGACGATGTGGTTATCAAGTCATAGGAGGGAGGCATGCTCATTGATGACCTCTAGGAGACCTTTGACAACCTCGACCGCTACCGGATAAAGCTGGACCTGACAAAGCGTGCATTTGGAGTCCCAACTAGCCAACTCCGAATTCTTTGTCACTGGTGCTAGAGGAGTCAAATGGATCGGTACTGTGTCGATGGGCATCTCAGTTGGTCCCTCGGGCTGGGATGTAGTTGAGGAAACAGATGCTCTGCCCTTGTCAGCCTCTTTAGAGGTTCAACCACATTTACAAGTGGTGTTGTCGCTTACCTTGTCATCTTCTGATTCCACGATAGGTATCATGGAATGTGATGCCTCCATCTCATCATCTTCCGGTGCATCATACTCCTATGGCTACAGAGGGCAGCACACGATGCTCTTCTCGAGATCAGCCTTTGACCTATTCTCTCCCTAGGTCAGTGTCGGGTCCGAGGTCCTGGTGTTCTTCCACATAGGGTAGAGCCTAGCCTAGAGCAGCTCGGTTCAGGATCAGATGAAGGTCGAGATAATTTGAATCCGGGTACCTCCTTGATTTAAACATTTTGAAGCTCTAGGATTGGTCATAGAGGACCTTGGATTTGGCTACCTTGGTCTCTATTAGCTCATGCTTCCAAGACCTCTTGTTCTTCATGGGTGCGTCAGCGACAAACTTTGGGATCCCATTCTTCTGGCCGGTGCTCGACTCATCTTAGACATAGAACCACTTCTTCCTCTAGCCCTAGACAGACTCGAGGATCTTGAAGGAGGAGTACTCAACATCCCCTCGAATAAAGATGTTGACGTTGCCAACCACATAGGGTCCATCAGTTTTGAACTTCCACCTCACGAAGTAAAGGTGTTTCTAGAGGCCCTAGTGGGGCTAGATGCACAAGAAGAATTCATACAACATGATGAAACACGAAAAGTGCATAATGGAATTAGGAAACAGCTGATGCAATTGCGCGACATAGACAAAAATAAGTCGTGGAGGAATTCATGGGTGGGAAGAGAAATGCCTCAAAGAATAAATGCAATGAACATCACCCTCCACGCAGGCTTGGGATTGGAGATTACCTCTTCTCTGAGAAAATGGACCTTGTCACCATCGTCAGGTAGCAGCCCAGCAAGCTTCAGGGGGTGGAGGTCCCTGGCGTTGTAGGTCGATCTCTACCATTCATCGATGGTTTTACTCTTCGCGACGGCTTTGGTGGTCTTCTTCGTGGTGGTAGCGCCAAAAAGTGGAGCCCGATATCTTCTTGGGTTTTCCCATGGCCTCGCGTAGCAAACTGCTCGGGAAGACCTTGAGAATGTCCAAGGCGGTGAGGTTACTGGGTATGGTGGAGAACCTGAAGAAGAAGAAGACGACAGCGAGAATGATAGGAGTAAAAAACATGTCGTCCTTTTCCCCCTTTCCTGTAATATCGCCACGGTCAATTGTGGCTGTCAAGACGATTTTACTGCCACATGGATCACATTCACTATGACACGCGGTGGCACAAGGAGCGAACTTCCCCATTAACTCCACCTCGCGCGAAAATTGAGTGGACCGCTGGTAAAGCTCGGTTTCCACACATCATGCAATAAAATCTGGTTAGCTTTTACGATAGGGCCACACAATTGCATCCCATCAGCTGCTTGGGCTAAAGCTTGAGTGCGCCAAACGTCATCCATGACATCAGCTACACCTTTAACTCATCGGATCCTCCAATAGGAGTCGACATGAAGCTAGTTGCGTCCATAGAAGCGTCAACCGAGTTCAGCACATCCTCGAAAGGCTCCCTTGATTGGTGCCACAGAAGAACACGCATATGCTCTATAGCAAGTTACCCATCATAGCCCCTAGGGCTACTCCCATAGGGAGCGTTGTTTGGTACCCGAAAAAAACACCTTTGTTGACTATGTCCACAGCATTGACCCTTTTCGGCTAAACACTGCATGGATTCCTCCACGTCGACTATGTCTGGAACATCGATTATTGATTGTCTGAAACTGCAAAGAAACACTGACCTGATAAACTTCTGGGCCAGTGTCTTCTCCTTACAAGGTTGTCGGTTGCAACTACACGGTGTATGACTTATGACTTTGAGTCTCTACCCGAGTCTATGACTCGACTAGACACTCGGGGGCAACTCCCATAGGGAGCGCTGGTCACACATCCTATAAAAAGCAAAGATACACAATTTGCTCATTGTGTCGACTACGTCCACAAAACTCTCGGCTCCCAACGACCATATACTAGTCGACTTTGCTCACTACGCATCTTATATCAATGTTGAGTCTAGAGGTAACATCTCCTCGACTTCCTAGATCGCATCAGAAGTGAGAGATCAAGATGCTACGTCTACGATGCGAAGTTAAGACCTACATATCCAATCTGTTGGCATGTCAACCGCATCCGCTGCACTCTACTAGATAAATTCCATGCCTACGGTACCCCAATGGATGCGTTGGTTGTACACTTATAAGCTAGAGTTTGACTCAGTAATACCTTCGGGACATGAGTGCAACTACCCCAGCCTATACCAGGTATGAGTCCGGGAAATTGCGTTTGAAGTAGGTGGTGTTGTTTTTCCCCAAGAGTAATTAATTGGTCCCGATCTGTCGAGTGTACCAAGCACACTTACCAATATCCCTATGGCTTCTAAGCATCTAAGAACATACAAAATGCTTACCTGGCTATGGACTTTGACATACATTCAAGACTTGCGACATTAAAGTCTCCTCCTGAATCTGCGATTTGACTGGACACTCAGAGGCTACTGACACAGGTATGCGCCAACGGGCACCTACCTATAGCCTACTTGTCTCGCCCAACTGGAGGCCCATAAGATGATCTGAAAAGGTCCATGAAGCCTAGAGAAGTTCGACTATTATGAACCCACAAGGACACTGACTCCTGGCGTGCGTAGGAAGAAGATATTGATTAGGAAATTATGACTCAATTTATAACCAACTCAGATGATACCTGAGACGTAGGCTCCCCATATATAAGGGCTAGGAGGGCCGCCGAGGAGGAAAGACAAGACGACACCATAGCTTACACTAGATCTAATATGTACAACCCTAGCCATCTCGGTGACATTGTAACTTTCATCATTCCCAATCAAGAGCAGACATGCAGGAAGTAGGGTATTACCCTCCGGGGGCCTGAACCTGTGTAAACCATGTCCCCTGTTGTTTGCAAGCCGATGAAGTTACCATCGCACTCCTTTTCTAAAACCCAAGTCCATCAACCATGGATATTGTCGTGGAGACCCCCACGTCATACACGGCTAGGAGAGGCTTAAGAGGGTGTCGCGGGATCACACGAGAACATAGGCCACTTCCTGCCACAGAGTTCTCTGACACAGGAAAGAAAATTTTTACCGTCCATATTCTGGCTTAGCTAGGGACACATGACAACGGGGAGAGAGTGGAGTTGGTAGATTGGTATTCCGATACCTTAGATCTGACGGTGGTGTCGTAGGCATGCAAGGGAGTGGCCAGAGCCGGTGGGGACATGGGACGGTGGCGGAGAAAAGGAGAAGATAATGTGATGCGGTTTACCGCACATCCAATCCCGAAACCCGTAAATATATGGCTCAGCAAGGTGGCTTTTGGGTTTACCGGATATGTTTTTGGGACTAGGACCAACACACGTGTTCTATTAGGGTAATTTTTTTAACCAAAAACCACATATTTCCGACGACCGACCGACCGAAGAACTATGGAAGGCAAATACGGAATCATATGGAAAATTGCCGGATACGGTCACAGATACGGCTAGTGATTAATGGATACGAAAAAAAATGTGGTTTACTAATATTCGCCCGTATCCGAAAATATACCATATTTGACGGTAATATCCGGCCAATATCCGACAAAATATCCAGCAACTAGTACCTGTAACCTCGGGCCTACTAATTTATAAAATTGCAGCCCAGCCCAAACTTGGTGACCCATTTATCAATGGATTGTCGAGCATTAACTATTACAATTATAATGAATTTCAGTCTTAAATATTTTGTTATGTCATATGATCAATGGATCATCAAGCATTAACTATTGCAATTATATGATTTCTCAGACCTATTTTGAATCGTCATCCGACAAAATGTCTATCCGCAACTGAACCTTATCCGCACCGTATTCGATCTGTATTTGTAACCGGTATGCTCCGATTCCGTATTCGTATCCACACAGTATCCGCTCCGACTCCGTATCCGTAAAAAATATGGATACAAATGTGATTCTACTATTATTCGACCGTATCCGCTCCGTTTTCACCCCTAGCCCTATGTTTGGGGGTGGTTGAGCCATGCTAGGTGCTTCCCCTTGTAGGACATCTATACAATGCAATTTACATATGGAGAAGTGAGTTTGTTTGTACTCGACCACTCGCTTTGTGTCCCAGACTCTGAGATGAAGCAAAGAATTATCGTCGCTTTTCTAGAAAAAACTTGACGGACGGAGGAGCAGCTCCGTAGCATTTTGTTAACAAGGATGTGTTGCGTCATCACCAAAATAGTGAGTATGAGCACTTGTAGTCGAGGGGGTGGAAAGGCATCAACCTTTCTACCACTATGTTTATTTTAACGAGGCAACAAATTTATCATTTTCATTGATAGAGCACAGGTTTTTTAGACGCCTTACAAACTGGCCCTTGGTCAAAGAGCCAAGAGCATCAAACTAAAAACTCACAAAAACTATTCCCACGACATAATATTACAAAGCGCTTTGGCACCGCAAGGCTCCACCTGGCCATTTCCTCCTTGATTATTGAGAGGAACATGTTGACGGTTGAATATTGATTCCTAAAAACACGACCATTGTGCTCCTTCCGAATCTCTCAAGACACAACATAGCTAGAGAGGCGAGCGCTCTCCTTGCATCTTCCTTTTTGTTTATGGCATTGGTCCACCAATCATACATGTTTTGGATGTTGCTCCAATTGCTAGGCTCAAAATCAAGGAGCCCAAGCCAAGCCTTTAGGCTAGTCCAAATTCTAACGGTGAATCGGCATTTGCAAAAAAGGTGAGCGACCGATTCTTGGACTTGGTTACAAAATTTTCCTCTTTTTTCCAACCTCCGAGTTGTTCAAACTATATCAATCACGCAAAGATCTTGCATTTAGGCATGGCCCAAGTCTTCCAAACAATCAGAAGCATCACAGAAGTTGTTTGTCCAAGAAATTGCATCATGTGTGCAGACTTCGCCGAAAATCCCTCTTTATTGGAAAACTTCCAAACAATGCAATCCAGGGTAGTAGGCTATTATTGGAAAACGTCCAAACAATGGAATCCAGGGTAGTATGCTAAGGTGATTTTTTGCATCATCTCCCAAAGGTTGTACTCCCTCTGTCTCAAAATTAGTGACTTGCATTTCTGTAGATTGAGATGTATCTCAAACTAAAACAAGTGTAGATACATATGAATCTATCCAAACTCAAATCATTTATTTTAAAACAGAGGAAGTAGAATTGTACAATGCCTTAGTATCCAAAATGAGAACAACCAGCCAAAGAACAACACTGTGAACCCGGCTGAGTTCAAGACACTTTGTTCTCTCTTTTCTTGAACTCGTACTATGTCGTAAAAGAAAACTCGTACTGTCGTAATTCCCTAAGTATGAGTTCATGTACAAAGCAGCTACCTGGCTCCAACGGTTTGTTTTCTGTACTTGTTGTATTTTGTACTAATCTCTCCGTTCAGAAATACGAAGTATAAGACATTTTAACTTTATGAATTGAATGTATCTAGATATCTTTTAGTGTATAGGTTCGTAAAGGTTTGGAATAAATCTATACCTTAAAAGCGGTCTAGATACGTTTATTTCACAAAGCTAAAATGTGTTATATTTCTGAACGGAGGGAGTACATATTTGCAACTTGTATAGCCGCCAGGATCGTGGCTCACAAATCCTGAGACAGCGGCAAAAAAAACACTCCCTCCACAGAAATAACTGATTTTGGTTTGTTTACATACATTTGAATCTACACTAACCTAAAGTCAGTTATTTCTGTAAAGAAGCAGTAGTAAAAAAGCCCTTTAGGCACTGCAGTTTTTTATTGGCATTAAAGTTCTTGGTTTATATGCGTGAAAAGGGGACACTTAAAATCAATGCCCAGTTTATTTTTTATCTTCAGTTTCTGAACGAAGTAAATTGAGAACATATATAGGCTCCTAAAAGCTACTCCCTCCGTTTGGAAATATAAGATATTCTAGATTTGTGAAACGAATGTATCTAGACATCTTTTAGAGTATAGGTTCATTTCAAACCTCTACGAACCTAGCTATATACTAAAAGACGTTTAGATACATTTGATTCACAAAGCTAAAACGTCTTATATTTCCGAACGGAGGGAGTAGACGATAATTCGTCGGACTTTGGCCCGCATAGTAGATCCAGGGAACTGACTTGGACCATCAAAAAAGGGAACTAACTTGGTCCATGCAACTGCAACAAACTTGAGAAACGAGAATGGTTCACAAAACCTGAAAACCTAACTGCAAAACTGCAGCAAGACAAACGATAGGTGAACACAAACATTCCAGCTTACACGGAACAGAGTATCACACATACTCCAACTTCAAATTCCTCTACCCAATAAGGTGATCCTTCTTTCTGATCAAGTAGACGATTAGTAAATGCAAACAGTACTACGCCAGTTGAGTGGAGAAGAACGATCAACACACACACACGCACACGCGCGCAGAAAACAAGACATAATGATAGCGGCCTACAAGCCTACGGGGAGTTTGGGGGTTCCATTATTCAGACTCCAGGATTCTTCATCTTCCCTGGCCACCTTCATCCGCAGCTAAACATCGACGAAGCGACTGGCAAATTCGAGGAGAAACACTAGTAAGATCATCAAGCACAAGAGGCGGGGCAACTTGTCAGAAGAAATCAGCACATGATGACAGGAACTTACTCATTTTTCTCTACACGGGCGCGCCTCCCGCCTGACCACCGCCATGGCCTCCGCCTCCCGCCTGACCTCCTCCACCGCCCTGGTTCGGCTGGTGCGCCGCATTCCTCGCCTCAATGCACTCGATGATGCAGATGGTGACGGTGACCGAGAAGATGACCCCGAGCACGGCGGAGCAGCCGTCAATGAACCCCCACCAGTAATCAAAGGCAGACGATGAGGCTTGGGGAGTAGCTAGAGAGAAAATTAGGTTAGGTCGTTAGCAAAGACGATGGACGGACGGTGAAGGCGAGAGACCGAGAGTGGCTTAGTCAGTCGGTCGGTTATAAAGAGATGAGCGCTGGAGGTCGATATCGTGGGTGATGATCCAGCGGCGCTTAGCGTAGCGCGTCGCCAACAAAGGCAACAAGCACATGCACCCCGTCGCCAATGTCGCTGTCCTTTTGCCATTCAGCTAGCCGAGATGAGGAAACGAGCCAGGAAAGCCTGCTCCTCCCAAATGAGCATGCGCGGGCTGCACCCCCCATGTGATGGATCGATCCATCGCGCGCTTGAGTGCGTTGCTAGCTCTTCCCGATTTCGTGCATCCGTCCAACTCCTCTATCTACTCTGACTCGCAGAGCAGGCGAGCCAAGTATACCTAGCGATGGCATGGCACGACGCGGCAGCTCACCGTGCGAGCCCATCCACCGTACCGTGTGGACCGCAACTTTCTGCGAGCACCGGTTCTAGCTAGCACTAGCACAGCACCGGGCGTCGCACACGCTGTGTTTAGGTCCTGTAATCCTAAACACAGGACCGGTTCAGCCATCTGCGGTCCTGCCGTGAGAGTTGAGACAACAGAATGCAACAGCCGTTCGTCGCACTGCTCCCGCAACTCTTCACCGGCCGCCAGATGCAGCACACATCTTTTTCAAGAAAGAAAATGTAGTACTCCGTAGTATGAACCAGTGTGAATACCTCTGGTTAAATTGACTGCAACAATTGCGATATCTCGTGCAAGGTACCATGTGACCGGAAAGAGGATTACAGGACCTAAACACACTGATCGAGCGGGTCATCTCTGGTCTGTTCGCTGCTATGTTGGCTGCAACATACATTTCAACTAAGGGAAAAGCATACTTTTCTTCTAGGTTTCCACAATAGGTTTTGCAAAAAAAAAAAAAATCCGAATGCATTCATTGAAATGTAGAACAAATTATAAAACTTGGAACCAATGGATTTTGTGTCAATCTATCTATTACATACTAAAAACAATAAAAGAGGTTGTTTCAAAGCACCATACGTTGATCCACATCACTGTAACTTTTTTTTTTGAAACAGGGCAAAAGCTCTGCCCAATCTATTAACTAAGAAGAAGAGAAATGCCCAGTCAATTGAAGGAAAACCGGGCGAAAAACGTTACAAACAAAGGGAGCAACATCTACCGTGCAACCTTCAAACCAACAAGCACTCTCAACCTACTACAACCACGACCGACAATACCTACAACACCACACTACATAGAAGACCCACTGAACAATCAAGTAGCTGTTGAAGCTTTCCTTGCGACACCCCTCTTCCTTCTTTTGCTCCTGAGATATACCTTTCTGAGAGAGTTCTCCACCTTCCAGATTAATTCATCTGAACTCTTTCCCGCCAAGACGCAATCAATGTCCTTACCATATCCAGGGCTAGCCGCCTCTAAATTGGCGACCAAGCCGCAAAGCTCTTTAGCAAAAAGAGCCTCAGAGTTATGTGCCAACACTCCTCCATTGACCACATAGGCGGGCGACTGCAGTGGCGAGGGCGAGGGCGTCGTGGCCACCGCCAAGGCCTCAACTGAGCCCATCTCCAACGGAAAAACCACAGACGATTCCCCACACAACTCATGAACCTCTAGTGTGATCTGTAGTATCAGAGACACAATCCCATCGATGCCCTCCCTCTCGGAGGCAGCCGACACATTAGGCTGCGACGATTGGCAGGGACTGCAACGAGGAGAAAAACAACCATAGAAATGTTCTTCCATAACCACAAATGACTTTTGCTTAGTGGATTCAAGGGCGAGCCCCAAGCCACCAAAAGAACATTCCTCCGTTGGCTTCAAAGAATCACCGACACGCGCCAACAGTAGCTTGAGTGTTGCCACCTCTTCACGAAGGGGGCGAGACGCCTCCTTGATGCGATCGGCGACCAGCTGAATGAGCTCCATGCGCATCAAAGCAACCTGGGACTGAAAGAGAGAGTCCAAACTGGCGTAATTAAATTCCTCGCAACACCTAGGATAGGGTCTTTGCGGCACAGCCGAATGCAATGACGAGTGAGACACGACCTCTCAGCCCAACTCCGGGACGACGAGGGACAACAAGGTGGAGAGCGGCTCTGGTGGCAAGGAGCACGAGCGTCTGGAGAACGTGCGCGAGTGTCCGGAGAGCGAGAACGAGCAATAGGAAAGGGCGCACGGCAGAATCGCTCCCGATGACCAGGACGACGACAACAGATGCATCTGAAGGGCTCGTGGCATGCGCTGACCTAGTGATCACGCCCAATGCACCGAAAGCATCTCCCTCGAACCCAACACTTGAAGGTGATACTACGCTCGAGAGCTTCCTTTTGAAGCAAAGATGATGGCTCACGGTAGCCATTAGATCAAAATATAAAGCTAGGATTTGAAATCATAACCATGAGTTTTCGTGCGTGTTCCAATTAAGAGTACAACACCGTTGTACCAACAGGTTAAATTTTCTTTTTTTGATACCAACACTTGCACGAACCAACACGATGGCATGTTAGAAAACATGATCGGGTCAGCAGTTTAACTTATACCCATGCCTCCAATTTGAGCCGAGCCGAGTCAGCTCGGCTCGACTCGCTAAAGCTTGTTTAACTAACGAGTTAGCTGGCTCAACACGTTTAACAACTGAATTCAGAAATGAAACTCGGATCGACTCGCAAAACTCACGAAAAGCTTGCGATAAATGGCGACAAGCAACATGTATGAATGTACGATGTAATTGTTTTCTTATTATTTGGGAATGTATGATGCAATCATCATAACAAGCAATAAAAATATGATACCGCAACAATATAGTCGATAAACCACTACAATCAATAATCATACCACAAGATGGTGCACCATCTTTCCTTGCACGCTACACGCCTTTCCTCGCACGCTACACACACGAGGCGGAAGACGGGAGAGAACTGAGGAGAATCGATAGCCCTACCTCAGCTTGTATTGTGGTGGGTCCTCTATGGACTTGGACATGTTGGATTTGCTAGGACCTTACCTAGGGGGTACTGTTGTTCCCGTAGAAACTAGGGGTACACGGTCCTCGGGGAAAGGATTTGTCAGTCAACAGTGCGAAGCAGGGAGAAGACTGGGAAGCCTCGCTCCCGAGGCGATCTGGGTTCCTGGACTCGTCTTCCACGCTCAAGACTTTTCAAGACATCCGGCAACGATCCTGGGCAACAAGAGTCATCCTAGGCGACAGGTAGACCGCGACTCTGGACCAAGGATCCCTCAGCGGAGTCATGAAAGAGAACATTCCCGTCATCCCGATAACAGGGTCCTCGGGGAACAGGTATAGCTGGCGATCAACACCTAACTAAAGACAGCCGAATGGGACAAGACCCTTTCAGATGATACACGTCTATACGCTACAGTCTGCACAGTTGGGTGGCAGAACTTCTTAGCCATGATGTATCCATGCATGCAGCACCACAACATGTGGTGCCGGTACCTGTGGTGTCCACTTACCATTATAAAAGGAGGATTGGGATGATCAAGAGGAGGCGAAAAACTCGGGATATAGGAATCATCACATCCTTCCCCGAAAACAACATATGTAACCACTTCATTATCCACCATATAGACCATAGTTGCAGGATGTAGAGTTTCGCACATTGCGACATGAACCTGGGTAAAAAACATGTGTGCTTCACTGTGATTGTGTGTTCTTTGCGTTCGCCGATCGAACTTGCTACGCATTGCGTCCCTGGCCGAACTAAAAAGGGGAGTACATATCCCGGTGTCGAAATCTAAAACATAACCTTAGGATAAGCAAAATCTCATTCTTAAACTATCCAATTACCCATACATGCTTTCGTAATTATCTCGAGATTGCATGTTAGCCACCTCTACAGATGGTGTAAGAACAATCTCAAGAATAAGTCTTCCAGGCATGAGGGAACTTGATATTCTCATGTTCCAAGGATTTATGCAAAAGATAATGACGATGATAAACTATTGACATACAAGATTACATCTCATATTGAATCATCCAATGGATTATTTCAGTAGCATCATTCTGCTATCGACATACTCTTATTGTTGTCGGTATAACGGGATACCCATGATCAGAAAACTGGATCGTCGCACAACACATGAGCTAGTCCTAGAGGCTTGACTAGGAACACTTGGTGTTTATCCTTCTACACGTGTATATGATTTTTTTCCTTTAGTTCTCACAATCAAGAAACATAGAAGTTATAGTATACAATAAAAACATAAATAATGAACATGGTAACATAATAATCTTTATTATTGCCTCTAGGCCATATTCTCAACAGATTCCTACTTGAACTGGAGTCAATAATTTAGCCGGCATGTTTCCGTAGGCACCAATGGATCTATGGTGCTCACCATGATCCACTTGTGGTATAGACTTCGTCCTCAGATTTTATTTCATCGGAGTCTGTATCAATAAAATTACACTTGTAATATTTTTTTGCTGAAATAATTCACCAAGAATAGATTTATCCAAACTATATATTCATACCATTGCGCTAAATAAGATAATCATCATGAATGTAGATTCATCCAAAATACAAATCCATCACGAGGGAAGTTTTATCCGAATTACATGTCCATATAATTATACTAGATAGCACAAATAACTTCAGAAATTTTTAGCATCGAACAATGCGTTAGCAATGTCATCACGTGTTGAGCTCATAGTTCTTGTGTGTTGGCCACCAGGAGCATTATCACTGGGCAACATCATTGCTTGCCTTTGCACCTTAGAGATGTAATTCTCATTCTCATCACATCGATCAAACTGCTTATCACGTAGGTGGGAGTCTCTAATAAAATTGTGAAGCGCAATGCAAGCCAGAATAATTTTCTTCTGTGTAATCAGTGTAATCAAGATGTAATGAGGGATACCTTTCAAGATACGTCACTTATTTTTCAAGATAACTAAATTACGCTGGATAGCATTTCGAATCTGCACGTGAGCATAGCTAAAAATCTCTTCCTTTTCTATTGGTAGCCCTTCTCGACAAAAATCTGGTACATGATACGAATTATTTTTGTAAGGAGCTAGGAACCCCTTTCTATTTGGATAAACAGAAAGAACAAGATAGTATGTATCTGCGCATAGGAAAAACTAATACATTACTACAGCAATGCATACGTAACTCATGTGAATAATGAGAGACGGTGTTTCCATTAGGAGGAGTTTGGAACTGTAGTGGATTCTTTTGGTTGCTGTGTTGCCGAATGCATGTATCGTACGCCGAAGCAGGCTATTTGTTGGGATATGCTAAATAAGTATCATCATAGCATCTTCTTATTCCGGATAACCCGGGTGGCCCACAGTTGGTAGCAAGGCGTATGGCCTGCTGGGCGGTCCAGTTAGACGGATCCAGAAGGGAGACTCATGCCAGATAAAGGAAGTCTATGCAGGAGTCACCGACTTACTCGGAGCCTTGGAGTGCAAGACACAAAAGACTAGTTTGTATTAGTGAATGACTCTTTACCTTGTCTGGCAAGGAATTTTCCCTGTAACCCTAGATTCTGGTGCCTTTATAAACCGGACCTGTGGGAGCATTTATGGCACAACCTAGATTGCTACGTACAACGTGTAACACCTCGCACAACAAATCTATGTCTATAACTCGGTGTATTGCCATTATAGTGATTTATAGCAGGAGTAGAGTTCCGCCACCGTTGTTGGACTTGAATCTGGGTAAGCTGTGTTACTTCGTACCCGTCAACTCTCCGCCTTACCCCACGTCTCTAAACATGCACTGTGAGGACCCCTCCATGATGTACTCGTCGGCAATACCACGATAGTTAGCATCCACCGTGGGGCAAGAGGCGCTTCGAGCTCTACACCGGGCGAGGTCCAATCTCTTCGCGGGAATCGGTGACACTGTAGCCATCGAACGCGTTCTCTTCTCCGGCAACATCCTGATCGTCCCTCCAGATGAGTTCTGGGTGCCGGAGAAGACGAATCCTACGTGCTGCTCCGTCATCCCCTTTGGAGACATCCACATCTTCATCGGCGAAACTGACTCGGGTCCTAGGCCCCAGGAAGTCGGAAACTTGTCAAGCCCCGCACGGACCGCCTACAGGCAGGACACGTTCGCGGAAGGATCTGGGTCGTACCTCCCTCTGGAGTATGGCGTCTCAGATCAGGAAATTTTAAGGCCCACCCAAACCGCCCCTGTGCAGGATATAAAGGTGGAAGGACCCCGCAAATCCGCTTGGCTTCCCCGAGCGTTAGAGATGCGTAGGTCACACTTTGTCGGCGTCGTCACCATCTTCAATCTGGCCAGATGTGTTCAAAGGGATGGAGAACCTCCCCGCGAATACCTCGCCAGATGGATGAGGGTGAGGGAAACCCTAGAGGGCGACCGCGCCGACGAGCTCGTGTACCACTTCGTGAAAGGGCTCACACCCGGAACACTCCTCCGGCATACCCTCCGAAGACGACAGACCATAGGTCCCACTAGTGGAGAACGAGCCTTTAGTCCCGGCCCGTAAGGAGCTTTAGTCCTGGTTTTGGGACCGGGACTGGAGAGACGGGACTAAAGGCGGAGGCCACAAACCTGGACAAAAGGCCCTCACGGGGCAGTGTCGAGCGTGCGAGACCTTTAGTCCCGGTTTGTAATATGAACCGAGACTAAAGGGTTTTTCTTCAAAAAAAAATTGAATTTTTTTTCAAATTTTTCTTGAACATTTGAATTATCTGACTCGCTAATCTCTCACATCTCTCATTTTTCACACAACTCCCTCCGTTTTTATTTACTTCGCGTTCTGGGTTTAGTCAAAGTCATACTTTGTCAAATTTGACCAAAAATATTGCAAAATATATTAATATCCATCATTGCAAATACATATAATATGAAAATATACTTTATGAAGATTCCAATACTATATAGTTTTATATTATAAATGTTGATATTTTTTCTAAATATTTGGTCAAACTTTATCAAATTTGACTTTGACTAAACCCAGAACGCGAAGTATTTGTGAAGGGAGGGAGTAACTATATTTAATCTTAAGTCAAATTACACTTATAGTCAAACTTTCCGGTCGGTCACCCATCCTAGTACTACTCCACCCTCAGCACACTTAACTTCCCCATTCCATCTCTTCCACCTCGCACGAAGGACTCTTGTACCTTGTTGTTAAGACTAGTATATCAATCCTATTAGCTCATATCAATATGTCAACCGTCTTTATTTTTCGAAATTATGAATAACTATTTAAGTAAACAACAATAAATAAATAATAATATTTTATTCCAATGAAAAATTCGAAATTAATATTTTATTATTTTTTGCCATTTATTCATTTAATATGACATAAATAATATCTTCAAATCTGTAAATCGACAAATAATATATCCATTATTATCAGAAAAATGTGAGGAATTCAAATATGACATAAAAAATTATTAAAAAAAATTAATTTTTGAAATAATTTTTTTCTTTTCTAATTTTAAGAATCTAGAAGAATCCAAAACGGCCTAAGGCTATTGAAATCGAAGAGGAAATTTTTTTCTGCATGTTTTGATAGGCTGTACGTATTTTTCTGATATCGTATGCAAAAGTTATGGCCATTTGAATTTTTCATAATATGATTTACAAATTATGTCGAAATTCATATTTGTTAATTTTCATAACAACTAAATCATTTAATATAACTACAGTTCGAAAGATTTTATTTTTGAAATTTTGTATAATATTTTAGCATGATTTTGAAACTAGAAAAGGCGATCTCCTGCCGGGGGGGGGGGGGGGGGGTGGAGAGCCGTTGTCCTGCCGCGGCAGGATTTGTGCTCGTTTTCCTACCGCGGCAGAACTTGAGAATTTTTTTTGCCCATTTTCTTTAGTCCCGGTTGGTAATACGAACCGGGACTAAAGGTTACCCCTTACCAACCGGGACTAAAGGGGTCGGCACCGGTCGTAGCCTGCCGCAACCCCTTTAGTCCCGGTTGGTGTCTCCAACCGGGACTAAAGGTCCCGTTTGACCCAGGACTAAAGGTTGTTCCGTTGGAACCGGACTAATGTGAGTATTAGTTCCAGGTCCAACCACAACCGAGACTAAATGGGTGGACAAAAGGCTCTTTTTCTACTAGTGTCCTCTCACCCTTGGTGATATGGTCACAATCGTCAACGAATACGTGGACGCCAATGAGGAGGCTGAGGTCACGATCGCCCTCGTAGACGGAGGAGGAAACAACAACAACGGCCTGCCTCCATCACCCTCCACATTCGCCGTCAACAACACCGAAGCCAACTCCGACTCCGTCCTTGAAGCGCTATACACCGACATCAATATGGATGGCAGCGGCTCGGACGCTAACTTGGAGGAATACGATGTTGTTATGAGGGAGATCGAGCAGGAGATCGAGAAGGAGGAGAGTGCCGAAAAGGCCAACACATCCCACCAGGTGCTAGTCGCCATTGGGAGCGTGATGGAAGAAGACAGACATGAACCGGAGTTGTTCACGGTCCATATTTTGGTTTAGCTAGGTACATAGGACAATAGGGAGAGAGGGGAGTTGGTAGATAGGGATCCCGTTACCCTATATCCGATGGCGGCGTGGTGGGCATGCATGGGAGTGGCCGGAGCCGGTGGGGACAATGGTGGAGAAATAGAGAAGATAATGTGATGCGGTTTACCGCGTATCCAACCTGGAAACCGTAGATATATGGTTCCAAGATGGATTTAGGGTTTACCGGATATATTTTTGTGGCCAGGCCCAACACACTGGTTCTATTAGGGTCATTTTTTAATACCAAAATCCACATATCGGCGAAGCTCTAGGTTTAGGGGTGGTTTATTCATGCAAGGTGGTTCACCTTGTAGGACAGCTATACAATGCAATTGACATATGTAGAAGTGAGTTTGTTTGTACTCGACCACTCTTTGTGTCCCAGACTCTCAGACGGAGCAACGTATTATCATCGCTTTTGCGGGTATGGCCCTCATAGCATATCCAGGGAACTAACTTTCTTTTTGCGGGTCCAGGGAACTAACTTCATCCATGCAACTGCAACTAACTTCACAAACGAGAATGGTTCACAAAACCTGATTTGTAGCAAGACAAACGATTGGTGAACACAAACATTCCCACTTAGACGAAACGGAGCATCACACGCATTCTCCAACTTCAAATTCTTCTAGTAATCAAAAAGCACAAAATCACAAAATCATTGCACTAATCTCAAAGCAGAAAATCACAGCAAATCAATTGACGAGATATGAACGTTATCTACCGTGCACGGTAGAAAAATCACTCTCTGTGAACGTGGCTGAGTTCAAGACACTAACCAACTGAGTGATGCTCTGTTCTCCCTTTTCTTGAACTTGTACTCTGTCGTAAAAGAAAACTCGTACTGTCGTAATGTGTTCGTGTACAAAGCAGCCCGCTGGCTCCTACGGTTTGTTTTCTGTACTTGTTGTACTACATATTTGCAACTTGTATAGCCGCCAGGGTCGTGGCTCAGGAGTCCCGAGAACGGCGGCAAGAAACAAGAAATAAATAGTACAAACGCCCTTTAGCCACTGCAGGGTTTTTTTGACATTAAAGTTCTCGGTTTATATGCGTGAAAAGGGGACACTTAAAATCAATGCCCAGTTTTTTTTTTTTACTTGATCAATGCCCAGTTTCTGAACGAAGTAAATTGAGAACATAGGCTCCTAAAAGCTATACTCCCTCCGATCCAAATTAGTTGGCTTGGATTTGCCTAAATTCGAATGTATCTAGGCTTGTTTTAGGCTAGATACCTTCGAATCTAGATAAAACCAAGTCAACTAATTTGGATATTAGAATTCGTGGGACTTTGGCCCGCATAGCAGATATCCAGGGAACTAACTTGGTCCATGCAAGTGCAATAAACTTGAGAAACGAGAATGGTTCACAAAACCTGAAAACCTAAGTGCAAAACTGCAGCAAGACAAACGATAGGTGAACACAAACATTCCAACTTACACGGAACAGAGTATCACACATACTCCAACTTCAAATTCCTCTATCCAATAAGGTGATCCTTCTTTCTGATCAAGTAGACGACTAGTAAATGCAAACAGTACTACGCAGTTGAGTGGAGAAAACAAGACATAATGATAATAACGGCCACTGGTAACGGTGTCCAGCCTACAAGTCCACGGGGAGTTTGGGGGTTCCATTATTCAGACTTCAGGGTTCTTCATGCATGTTCCTCGGCCACCTTCATCCGCTCCTAAACATGGATGCGAGGCTGGCAAATTCAAGGAGAAACGACACTAGTAAGATCATCAAGCACATGAGGCGAGCGCAACTTGTAAGAAGAAACCAGCACATGATGACAGGAACTTACTCATTTGCTCTACACATTTGCTCTACACGATATCGTGGTGATGATCAAGTGCCGCTTAGCGCGTCGCAAACAAAGGCAACAGGCACATGCACGATGCACCCCATGTCGCTGTCCTTTTGCCATTCACCTAGCCGATGAGGAAACGAGCCAGGCAAGCCTGCTCCTCCGAAATGAGGATACGCGGGTGCAGCCCCATGTGATGGATCGATCGCGCGCTTGAGTGCCTTGCTAGCTCTTTCCCGATTTCGTGCATCCGTCCAACTCGTCTATCTAGTCGATCTGACTCGCAGAGCAGGCGATGGCAACTTGGCAAGGCTTGACGCCCACCGCGTGCACGATACGATCGACGCGGCAGCTCACCGTGCGAGCCCATGCACGTACCGTGTGGACCGCAACTGTGTGCGAGTACCGGTTCTAGGCTTATAGCTAGCACAGCACCGGGCGTCGCACACGCTGTCCGGGACATTCAGCCATCTACAGTACGTACCATCTGCGGTCCGGCCGTGAGACAGCAGAGTGCAGCAGCTGTTCGTCGAATTACTCCAGCAGCTGTTCGTCGAACTACTCCATACAACTTTATATTTTACCAAAGTCAACTCACACTCCACCTAAGAGAGAATTACGATTTCACATGTGTTTTGAAGTGGAGTAGCTCCAAAGATTTCAACTAAGGGAAAATCATACTTTTCTTCTAGGTTTCCACAATAGGTTTTACAAAAAAAATCCGAATGCATCTATTTTATATACTAAAAGAAAT
Organism: Avena eriantha; assembly: GCA_910589775.1. Taxonomy (NCBI): domain Eukaryota; kingdom Viridiplantae; phylum Streptophyta; class Magnoliopsida; order Poales; family Poaceae; genus Avena; species Avena eriantha. The sequence goes on from OU342741.1 coordinate 115,990,712, forward strand.
ATACAGATGTCTAATAGAGCAATCACGGTAAGCCACACCACCTAAATTATTTTTAATAGTTGGATCTAATATCTATGGTTAGGATTTAACAAGACACCAATAGTCACATAGCTGCGTAATCTGGTTTGACACGGTCTATATATATCTAACGTAGTATGTGTCAAATATGTGTAGTTTATAATCAATTAATTTGTGTCGTATAGGCAACCACATAACACTGCCTCGTCCAAGCGCGGGATATATGGCCGGACACAACCGTGTATGTAGAGTTCAACAAGTATATCCTCCTTTAAACTAACGTACACTAGAGAAGTTTGGAGACCGTGTATAGCACGAGTTTGGAGACCATGTGTGTCACGATGCCCAAGTTCTTTAGTTAAGTGGACCACTTCCAAGAAAAAAGAGCATGTGCACCAACGTTTTTCGCTGTAATGAACCGTGTAGATCATGCACTCCAAGTAGCAGCTAGACATGTTGTCATGGACACTCCCAAAAAATGGAGCTTGTGCGCAATACGGCCCCAATATGGTTTGTGTCTGTGTTCAACAATACATGTCACGCTACTCTCTCCATCTTAAAATAGGTATCACAGATTTATCAAATTTTGGATAGATGTATCGAAATTTTAAAAACTCTTCAAAATCTATTTTAAGATTGAGAGAGAACTTAGAATTACATGTCATGCAAAAACCATACTACACTATAAAGTGTGAGTAATTTACACGTCATTTGTCCCTCTTATATAGGAAACTCACGTGGCCCAGCAGTCCAATGTACCAAAATAGTAGTACAACACGTCCAAGGATCTAACAAGGTGATCGTTCACATGAACCCAGCTACAAATTATAGGCGATGGAAAATATCGATGCAATCTGTAGCATGAAGTAAAACATAAAAACCACAACCACATAGTTTCGGTAGGCAAAGGTCATGAACAAAAATCTCTAGAACTGATTGGTATACGTACGGTTAGAGCGAGCTCTAATACTCCTCCTCTAAGCCTTCCGTCCCGCTTAAAGCAAAATCTGAGTACATAGTTCACAAACACCACCATCAAACGCCGAGGCGCCAAAGGGTAAAGGAAAATAAGTCTGCTGGGGCTACAACACAACAACGCCCAAAGCCAAAACAATAAAGGGGGGGTGCGAATTCGACTCCTTTTTTTTAAAAAAAATGGGTTGCATGGCCCCGGCCTCTGCATCATCTGATGCACACAACCCCTTTTACTGCATTATTCAAGCGAAAACAAAGTTTTACAATCATGGATCAGATAAGGTTGAGACATGTATCAACCATCTAAAAATAAGAAGCAACATAGCTCTATCCATTTTGCAACCGATTAATATGACGCCACCCAGTAGCATGGAAAAAACAGTCTTGTGCAACCATAAGCAGGTGGTTGCATCCAGATTCCATATGCTTTCTCTGATCCTCCGGGAGAAGCAAAGACCATTGTTGAATCCAACATGTAGCTCGACGAATAACCTGCAAAAAGTTAGTACCATTTTGTTTGTTAAAAACAAAATCATTCCGAGTATTCCAAATAGCCCAACATAGTGCTGATACTCCAATGCGTAATCTAGATTTATTTTGCTTGTCTACCCCATGAAGCCAATTGCCAAACATATTGGTAATATTTGTTGGAGGGGTAATATCAAAAGCAAAGAACATCTAGGCCGGCTCCTCGACGACGAGACGATCCGGACCCGCGAAGCGTTGTGCCAACGCTCGCAGCGCCTCGAGGATGCCGTCCAACTATAATACTGATGGGGGATGGGAAAAAACTCCAAAAAATATCAGTACGATCCAACTTAGTTTATCGCATCCTTGTCCGTCACAGCAGCTCGCGGGAAAAGGTATACCAGAGACTGTAAAATTAGACTGATTTGTAGGTACAAATATATAGCTGAATATGTTCAGCAAAATAAGAATAATACAAAACATTTTTTGAAACCACGAGTACAAAACTTGAAAACATAATTTCTAACCATTAAATTAATCTCACAATTTTTGAAAATGCATAGAAGATGTAAGTCAGTTGGATGCAAAGTGATGCCAGAGACCCCTCCCCAAATGTTAGTGGAATTTATAGTCTGTTAGGAAAAATGTTGTCCAACTAAGATGGCAAAACTAAGTCGTCCATGACAATGAAGTCATGTTATATCAAACAACATATACAAATTAGCAAGAGTGCATAACATTTTGATTTAACGCTAGGGTAAGCATTAACATTAATGTTGTGTTTTTTGTAATACACTTATAATCTTTCACCAATAAATTGAAAGCGGTCAAAAATGTTTTCTATATATGTGATATATATTTAGCATAAATAGATCATGCCTACACAATTTATTATTCTCTATAGCATTTGGGATGTACTAATATTTCCGATTAACTTGATACACTAAAGAAACAATCTATAGGTGGTGCCCTCGCATTTGCCAGGGCCCATGCTAGTTCATTGAAATGTAAAACAAATTATGAAACTTGGAACCATTGGATTTTGTGTCAATCTATCTATTACATAATAAAAACAATATTCAAAGGTTGTTTCAACGCACCATACGTTGATCCACATCACTGGAACTTTTTTAGCCATTAGACCAAAATATAAAGCTAGGATTTTAAATCATAATTGTGAGTTTTCCTAACACATATAGAATGCATGTTCCAATTAGGAGTACAACACCGTTGTACCAACAGGTTACATTTTCTTTTTTGAGAAATACCAACACGTTACATGAACCAACACAATGGCATGTCAAAAAACATGATCGGGTTAGCAGTTTAACTTATACCTAGGCCTCGAATTTGAGCCGAGCCAGCTCGGCTCAACTCGCTAAAGCTTGTTCAACTAATGAGTTAGCTGGCTCAACTCGTTTAACAACTGAATTCAGAAATGGAACTCGGATCGACTCGTAAAACTCACGAAAAGCTTGCGAGAAATGGCGACAAGCAACATGTATGAATGTACGATGTAATTGTTTTCTTATTATTTGGGAATGTATGATGCAATCATCATAACAAGAAATAAAAATATGATACCGCAACAATCTAGTCAATAAACCACTACAATCAATAATCATACCACAAGATGGTGCACTGTCGTTCCTTGCACGCTACACTCACGGGGCGGAAGACGGGAGGGAACTGAGGAGAATCGCTAGCCCTACCTCAGCTTGTATTGTGGTGGGTCCTCTATGGACTTGGACGTGTTGGATTTGCTAGGACCTTACCCAGGGGCTACTGTCGTTCCCGTAGAAACTAGGGGTACACGGTCCTCGGGGAAAGGACCTGTCATCCCACAGTGCGAAGTAGGGAGAAGCCTGGGAAGCCTCACTCCCGGGGCGAACTGGTTCCCGGACTCATCTTCCGCGCTCAATACTATCAGACAATGATCCTGGGCATAGAGAGTCATCCTAGGAGACAATAGGTAGACCACGACTCTGGACCAAGGATCCCTCAGGGGGATCATGACCGAGAACATTCCTGTCATCCCGGGTATAGCTGACGATCAACACCTGACTAAAGATAGACGAATGGGACAAGACCCTTTCAGATGTTGCACGTACATATGCTACAGTCTGCACGGTCAGGTGGCAGAACTTCTTAGCCACGTTGTATCCATGCATGCAGCACCACAACATGTGGTGCCGGTACCTGTGGTGTCCCATTACCATTATAAAAGGAGGATTGGGCCAATCAAGAGGAGGGGGAAAACTCAGAAGAGAAGAACTAGCTAGCTCAGAAGGGCAGGAATCATCACATCCTCCTCGAAAACAACATATGTAACCACTTCATCATCCACCATATAGACCATAGTTGTTGGATGTAGGGTTTCGCACAATGCGGCATGAACCTAGGTAAAAAACATGTGTGCTTCTTGTTGGGGATCGGTGCGGAAAAAAAATTCCTACGATGGAACCCCAGAAACTGCCTAGGATCTATCTATGTAGTAATGCGGTAATGGCCAATGCGTATAGAATACATACCCTTGTAGACCGTACACGGTTAACGTTCCGTGGGGAACGTGGTTGAAGTAGTCGTACTCGTAGCGATCTCAAGGCCGCGAAGCTCCTCGGAGGTCACCCCTTGCTCCTTCTTCATGTTCATCGTGCAGCAGCTCCGGCTCACGACATTTAAGCGCCCCAAGTGTTGCGCCTCGTGTCTTCGTACACATTCGGTGCATGATGAGACCTTCGGCTCCCCGATCCCGCCGGGAGTGCGGAAGTTGATATCCGGCTAGGAATCCCTGCAGCGCAACGGCGTACTGCAGGTGTGCCTCGATAGCACAACCCATACTTGGGGCCATGGTCACGAGGTATAGAGAGAGAGGAGGAGGAGTAAGTCAACCAAAGAACTTCTCCAATTGTGTCTTTAATCCCACCCATGGGCACCCCTTTATATAGGCGGAGGGAGTGTGCCCTCCCCATTGGGTTAGCCATGTGGGACTAAAAGTCAAAGGAAAATTACAGGAATTTACGTCCTGGCCGATTGTGCCGAATTAACTCAGCCCAATAGACAAAACAGAAAATACCTAATAAAAAGAAAAGGAGGAGCAGCAGCCGGGTGCCACCCGCGGCCCAACCAGCAGGCAGCAGTGGCGCTAGGCTCGCGAGGCCGGGTGGGCTGGCTGCTGATGTCTACGCACTTCTATTCTTGTAGACAGTTGTTGGGTCTCCAAGTGCAGAGGTTTGTAGAATAGCAGCAAGTTTTCCCTTAAGTGGATCACCCAAGGTTTATCGAACTCAGGAAGGAAGTGGTCAAAGGTATTCTCTCTCAAGCAACCCTGCAATCAAGATACAAGAAGTCTCTTGTGTCCCCAACACACCCAATACACTTGTCAGGTGTATAGGTGCACTAGCTCGGCGAAGAGATAGTGAAATACAAGTGGTATGGATAATTATAAGTGATAACAGTGACAAAAAATAGCTTGTTGGCATGTGGTTGACATGGGAAGAGACAAAAGGCAAACTTAAATAAAGATGGAAGCAAGCAAACATGTAACAGATCTAGTAACAAACGGTGTTTCAATGCTTAGAAACAAGGCCTAGGGATCATACTTTCACTAGTGAACACTCTCATATAAATATCTTCTCTTTATGATACTACTCTTAACTACTCTCCGGTTGGACACTCTAATCGATGGTAGGGCTATAACATCATACCTCAAAGTTCATCTTTCCCATCTAGAAAATCCCACACTGTCACCTTGAGCACTAGATGGTTCCAACAAACACCACAATTTCATAAAGACATCCAACTCCAAATATAACTGATAACAAGTATTTGTAATCTCTAGCCTAAGTGCCACCATGGTGTGCACGCTGTCACTTTCACACACATGGGGAGAGGAGAGATCTAATAAAGCACTTGAGTAGCAATGTAGATCTATAGATTACAAGCTCATGATCTCAATAAGATCATGCATAGAGAGAGAGATGAACACATAGCTACCAGTAGAACCCTTAGCCTCGAGGAAGAACTACTCCCTCCTCATCATGGGAATCAGCAACGGCGATGGAGATGGTGGAGGAGATCGATGGAGATGGCTCCGAGGGCACTTCCCTGTCCCGGCAGGGTGTCGGAACAGAGACTTTCTATCCCCCGAATCTCCCTTTCGGTGGCGGCGGCGCTGCGGAACTTTTCGTGGCTGGAGGATTGACGATTTAGGTTTTTCGTATCGGGAGGCATCTTATAGGCGAAGAGGCAAGGTCGGTGGGTGAACCAGGGGCCCACACCACCTGGTGACACGGCTAGGGCTAGCCCGCGCCACCACATGGTGTGGCCAGCCCCTGGCCCCTCTCCGTCTCGTCTTCTAGCTCCGTGAGTCTTCCGGTAAAATATCGACTTTGGCTTTTGTCCGGTCCAATTCTTAGAATATTCAATTTCTGGCTTTTCTGGAACCAAAAACAGAAGAAAACAGGCAACTGGCACTGTGGCATCTTGTTAATAGGTTAGTTCCAGAAAATGTGTAAAAGTACTCGAAAGTGTGGACAAAACATAAGAAAGTAGATAAAACTAAGCATGGAACATCAAAAATTATAGATACATTTACAATGTATCAACATCCCCAAGCTTAACTCCTGCTCGTCCTCGAGTAGGTAAGTGATAAAAAGAAAGAATAATTTTTGAGGTGACATGCACCATCATAAACTTGATCAAAGTATTTGTAAAACATTCGAAGCTGGGATCATAGTACTAATATCATAACATGAAAGACAAACTTGTAGCAATAAGATAAAGCAACTATGTTGCAACATGAAAAGGCACAAACAAAAGATTCATGAATAATAATGCTTGCAAGACGTTTGTTTGTTTCACATAAAGAAAACATAGCATAGTGGCATTCAGCTTGTCCCTCATGGAGTAGCAAAACATAAATGCATAGGACACCTTCAAAGTTTATAAGAGTGACTAGATACAAATAGTTTAAAACAGGCAATATCAAGGTATGCATCAATCAACAAGTCTTGGGACAATGCACATAGAACTAAGAATGACCACTATGCTCTCAAAGTAACTGCATAAAGATAGAAGGTGGAGACTCAATATATAAGTGGAAGAAATGCCTTCATAGAAGGAAGCAGAGATTCAAGTTTCATAAAGAGCTTCCAAAAATTATGGTACTTAATAGCTTTCAGCTCTCATTGCCCCTATCATAAGAATCTTGAAGTGATTAAGGTTAAAGTGAACAAACTATGGTGTACATGCTTGACGAACTATAAGTTAGAAATCTCATGTCCCTTGAATACGAGGGCCGCTCCTCATGCTACTCAAGTTTAGTCACTGGTAAGTTCTTGTCATCGTATGTACATGTGTATCATAAAGAACCGCCAATGGGGTACCCCTTGCCCGATGATATGGAAGAATCCCCATATCAAAATGACAAGGCAAGCAGACAACGAGCATCTCAGCAATCTTCTTATTTACCATGGGAATATGGTGCTTTTTTCTCTCTTTCCTCTTTTCATAATCTCTTTTTTTTCCTTTTTCTATTTTTTTCTCAATATAGGACTCTTTTTTTATAAGAAGAATGCTTCATAGACAGCTCATTATGGTTACGCTGCAGGTTTCCACCATGTCAGCATGAATTAGACCAGCGGCCTAGGAATTTCTCTAACACATATACATAACTGCATGGACTTACAAGATCCTCTTTCATTTCACACCGACGACATCCATAGACAAAAGAGCATGATATCAACTAGGTACAAAGTACCAGTGCAATGTTGAAGCGTTCCCCATGACAACATGGTTCTGCTAATCCCCAAAAAATAAGTGCAAGCATATACAACATAGACAACACAATGGTTCAAGTTTATTAAGGGCAAGTAAAGTAAAGTGTGCCATCAAGTTCGTGAGAGCTTTAATCACTAGTTTTCTCATAACAAATTTAATTTGGAAGGTAGATAAAAACATGAATATACTTGGAATAACATATGCTAATAGGTAGGTATGGTGGACTCTTTGGAATAACTTAGTTTTAAGGAGTTGGATGCATGAGTGGAACTCATACTTGGTTGTAGAGGCTAGCAAAAGACTGGGAGCGTCAAACTAAGAGAGCAATAATGGCCATAATCATGCACAGCGACAAAACATCATTGATCAAAGCATAAAGTGATACTACAAGTTGAAAACTAAAGGATCATAAAGGCTTATAGTGACTTGAGATAGTCATAACATGGTGTGAGCATGCGCCAAGTCAACCCAAATAAAGTATCAAAGGAGAATACCAAAATATATGCTTTAATATGCTAAAACAACGCATGATTCATCCAAGGCACATTAAGCAATCTCAATTGTTTATAACAAGTCATGCTACAACAAAGAATACTAAGCATAAAGCCAAAACAATATCAAACATGGCATGACAAAGCATAGGCCACAGTCAAAAACAAGCTCTCTTTACCACTTAAGCATGAACTTTCCTACTCTTTTCCAATCTAAACCAAACTATTTGAAAACCAATGTATGAAAGAGGGGGTCCAACCAATTTATTCAGCAAACTAAGCAAACGAAAAATCAAAACGAAAACGAAAAAGAAGACGCTCCAAGAACAACACAACTGTGCATGAAACAATAAAAATGAAGTGTTTGGAAGAAACCTGGGATTTTTATTGATGAAGAAGGGGATGCCTTGGGCATCCCCAAGCTTTGACGCTTGTACTTCTTGGATATTTCTTAGGGTGACACGCGTGGCATCCCCAAGCTTGAGCTTTAGTCCATCCTTCATCTCATTACTCATTCCTTCCATACACCTGAAATTGTTCCGTCATACAAAACTTCACACAATCTTTATTAGTAACATTAGTGCACTCAAGATAATAAGTCTTTGGGTTCAGTTTCAACACCAATAAAACTTCCAATAAAACACAAGCTATTGTAGCACTTTGATACATTGCAAATGTATCTATAATTTTTGATGTTCCATGCTTGGTTTTATCTACTTTCTTATGTTTTGTCCACACTTTGGAGTACTTTTCATATGATTTCTTGGACTAACCTATTAACAAGAGCCACAGTGCCAGCTGCCTGTTTTCTGCTGTTTTTGGTTCCAGGAAAGTCAGAAAATGAATATTCTCGGAATTGGACGGGACAAAAGCCAAAGTGCCTATTTTACCGGAAGTCATCTGGAGCCAAAATACGAGATGGAGAGGAGCCAGGGGGCCACCACACCACCTGGCCGCGTGGGCCAGGCCTGGCCGCTCCAGGGCGTGGTGTGGCCAGCCCAGGCACCCCCTCGGCCTCCCTCTTCGCCTATAAGTTGCCTTCTGACCTAAAAACTCTGGGGGGGTTCGACATTTTTCCAGAAGGAGTTCCGCTCCGCCGCCACCACTAGATTCCACGAAACAGCACCAGAAACTCCATTATGGCACCCTGCTGAAACGGGCATTTGGAGGAGATCATCACCATCATCATCACCATCGCTTCTCCATCGACCATCCATGTTTCCCTCATCTATGAGTGAGTAATCCCCCGCTGTAGGCTACGGGGATGGTAGGGATTGGATGAGATCGTTCATGTAATGGCATCAGATTGTTAGGGCATGGTGCCTACTATCTTTTATTAGTGCTTTATGACTTTGTTGCGACTTATTATGCTTAATAGTTGTCACTAGGGCCCGAGTGCCATGATTTCAGATCTGAACATGTTATTGATTTATTATGATAGTATTTCTTATGGTCTTATCTGCAAGTTGTTTACACACGTTGTTGTCTGGAACCAATGGCCCCGAAGTGACAGAAATCGGGATAACCGGAGGGAATGGCTTTAATGTGAGGATCACATGTGTTCACGGAGTGTTAATGCTTTGCTCCAGTGCTCTATTAAAAGGAGCACCTTAATTGCCAGTAGTTCCATTGAGGCCCCGCTGCAAACGGGCTGGCTGGACAAAAGATGTTGTGCAAGTTCTCATTGCGAGCACGTATGACTATATATGGAACACATGCCTAGGATTATCTAGTACTTGGATGCTTTATCTTATTTATCTGCAATTGCCCTATGTTCTGATGGCTATGTGAATTGTCTTGCCCATGCAACACCCGTCCATCTATCCCTATGCCTACCGCACTCGAATCCTACTGTTTGCTGCTATTGTTAGTGATGTCTTTACTTTACTACTGTTGTTACTTTACTATTGCTACTACAAAACTGTTGCTACTGATAAAATGCTGTGAGCAAGATTGTTTCCAGGTGCAGCTGAATTGACAACTCAGTTGTTAAGGCTTATAAATATTCTTTGGCTCCCCTTGTGTCGAATCAATAAATTGGGTTTCACTTCCCTCGAAAATACTGCGATACACCCCCTATACTTGTGGGTCATCAAGACTATTTTCTGGCGCCGTTGCTAGGGAGCATAGCTTTATTTATCAAGTCCACTTGGAATCACTATTGTTCAAGCTTAGTCTATTTCCGCCTTGTTTTCTTCTTTCTTTATCAAAAATACAAAAAAATTAGTTCCTACTCTAGTTGTTATTTTCGTTGGTCTGTTATTGTCTTGCTTTATCATGCTCGTTGTCAATGGTTGGTTTCTTTGAAACTGAATCTTATTCGCAAGGTGGGTTCACGGAAGATCAAAATTATTATTATAAGGAACACCGCTTGTCACAAGAAGGGAAACACTTACGGGAACAAATTGATAAATTGTATACCATTGCTAGAAACGTGTGCTCTACTTACAATGTTACTTATTGCTTTGATAAATCTTCTTGCTGTAAGAGGTATAAACACCTCCCTTTTCAATGTGAGTATAATGATAATGTTACCATATCTTCTTATGTTAAGGGAAATTATGAATTTTATAATGTGGAACAAATTGAGGAATTTATTGCTTGGAAGGGTGCATTTGAACTTGCTAGTTTGCTTGAAAATATTTATGATTCACCTTATAAATATGAGGTTTATGGTATACTTAAATTTTGCTTTGATAATTACAAGGAAGAAAATGGCTATATTCTTTAATATATTAATATATGTTTTCCACAAATGGAAGAGACTAATGCCTTGCAGGATCCTATGGAAGAAGAAATTGATGAACCTGAAATCTTATTAGATGAAAAAGAGGAGGAGAGTGATGAACCAAAGGAGGAAGAATGGATTAGCTACCCATGCCTACCTTCTAATGAGAGTAACTCTTTATCCCTTACATTATTTGATTGTCTCCCATGCTTACTAAAGGAGGATGAATGTTATGTTCCTAAGGATTCTTTTGAAATGTTTATAATAAAGCTCTAGCGCTTGTAGATCATGAAAAGCATGCTTTATGTGAGAGTTATATTGTTGAGTTTATTCATGAGGCTACTGAAAATTATTATGAGAGAGGAAAATATGGTTGTAGAAGTTTTCATGGTATTGAAACATCTCTCTATGTGCTGAAAGTTTTGAAGTTACTCTTGTTTTATCTTCCTATGCTTGTCACTTTGTTCTTTGCGAATTTATTTGCATACAAGGTTCCTATGCATAGGAAGTGGGTTAGACTTAAATGTGTTTTGAATTTGCTTCTTGATGCTCTCTTTTACTTCAACTCATATTTCTTATGTGAGCATCCTCTGAAACTATCATGCCTGAAGATTATAATATGTCTATTATTCTTGGGAGACCTTTTCTTAAATACTGCAGGAGCTGTTATTAATTGTAATCAAGGGAAGGTGACCTTCAATGTTAATGACAAGGAACATAATGTTTATTTCCCCAAGAAGATTGATAGTACTTATGGTTTTGAATTCAATTGAACATGTTGAGGGCATTCAAGTTGGAGAAATATATTGTCCCATACCAAGAGAAAAATTTGAAGCTATTATGATTGAGACCATTGCTATCAAGGTTGGGGTAACATAAGCATTAGTGGAATACAAAGTTTTGTCTCATATGAAATTGTTTTGGTAACAAGACCTGATCAACCTTGTTAACAAAAGGATTTCATTGAACAAAACAATGTTTTTATCATGATTATCTTTGCTTACTTCTATTATATCCATTTTAGTTTTTGCTTTTGCCTAACTTAAAGGCGTTAAAGAAAAGTACTTATTGGGAGATAACCCAAAAGTTTTAGATGTAACCGCTCCTTATCCTTCTTATTTGCTTTTTGTGCCAAGAGTAACCTCTAATGAGAGAGAAGTAATGATTGGGAAAGTTGTTGTCCCGAAACAGATTTATGTGCTTCACCGTAAAAATTCGTGTAAAATCTCCGAACGTCTTTTTGAGGCGTGAATTTTTTTCTTCTGCCCCAGGTTGTTATCTAACTTTCGTTAGTTCAACACTTTTTTATTTGAGAAACATATGGTCTTCGAAAAAATTCGTCTTTACCTGCTAGTCTGTTTTGACAGATTTTTGCAATTTTCTGCATTTGCTTCTTGTTGGTTCCTTTTGAGTTCTTTTGGGGAATTGAGATTTTTGAGGGAAGTGCTACAGTAGCTCGTGTTTTAATGGAAGTTTTAGTGGTGTTGGAACTGAACCTAAAGACTTATTATCTTGAGTGCACTAATGTTGCTAATAAAGATTGGGCGAAGTTTTGTATGAAGGAAAAATTTCAGGTGTATGGAAGGAATAAGTAATGAGATGAAGGATGGACTAAAGCTCAAGCTTGGGGATGCTGCGCATGTCACCCCAAGAAATATCCAAGAAGTACAAGCGTAAAAGCTTGGGGATGCCCAAGGCATCCCCTTCTTCATCAATAAAAATCCTAGGTTTCTTCCAAACGCTTCATTTTTATTGTTTCATGCACAGTTGTGTTGTTCTTGGAGCGTCTTCTTTTTCGTTTTCGTTTTTCGTTTTCTTTGTTTTCTTAGTTTTCTGAATAAATTGGTTGAACCTCCTCTTTCATGCATTGGTTTTCATATAGTTTGGTTTGGATTGGAAAAGAGTAGGAAAGTTCATGCTTAAGTGGTAAAGAGAGCTTGTTTTTGACTGTGGCCTATGCTTTGTCATGCCATGCTTGATATTTATTTAGATTTATGCTTAGTATTCTTTGTTGTAGCATGACTTGTTATAAACAATTGATATTGATTAATGTGCTTTGGATGAATCCTGCGTTGTTTTAGCATATTAAAGCATAGTTTAGTGGTATTCTCCTTTGATGCTTTATTTGGGTTGACTTGGCACATGTTCACACCATGTTATGACTATCCCAAGTCACCATAGCCTTTATGATCCTTTTTTTTCAACTTGTAGTATCACTTTATGCTTTGATTAATGATGTTTTGTCGCTCTGCATGATTATGGCCATTATTGCTCTCTCGTTTGTCACTCCCTCTCTATTGCTAGCCTTCACTTGTGTTGAGTATAACCATTACTCGTGCATCCAACTCCCCAAAACCAATATTGCCAAAAGTGTCCACCATATCTACCTATTAGCATCATTTGCTATTCCATGCATATTAAGTATGCCTTGTTTTATTCCGAATAAAATGTTTGCTTGTTATGAGAAAGTTAGTTAGTAAAGCTCTCACAAACTTGATGGCACACTTTATTTTCTTGCACTTAATAAACCTGAACCATTGGTCCCTTCTTTGTTGCGTATATGCTTGCGCTTTATAAGTTGAAATTAGCAGAACCATGTATCATGGGGAACGCTTTCAACATTGCACTTGTACTTTGTACCCCGTTGATATCATGTTCTTTTTCTTATGGATCCCGGCGGTGTGAAATAAAATTGGAACTTGTAAGATCATGGAGTTTGTATGTGTGTTAGAGAAATGCCTGGGCCGCTAGCCTAAGCCATGCCTAATCATGGTGGAAACTTGCAGCATCACCATAACACTACTAGGAAACGGCCTATATATAGACAAGATGTTCAGTGGCGCATATGCGAAAGCATGCAGCACAGGGAAACATCAGTGGCGCACCAGAAAGCATGCGCCACAGAAGATTGGAAGTTCGGTGGCGCATTCTCTAGAACATGCGCCACAGAAGATTGGTGGGACCCGTCGGCCGGGTGGGTTGATCCAGGTTCTGTGGCGCATTCTGAAATATGCGCCACAGAAGTTGCCTCTTCTGTGGCGCATATTTCCTCATGCGCCACAGAACATGGAGGGGCCCCACCACGTAATCTAATTCACCCAAGTTCTGTGGCGCATGTTGTCATATGCGCCATAGATGTGTGTCACTTCTATGGCGCATAAGTCCGACATGCACCACGGAACTTGGAAGTTGGCCCCACACAGGGAATCTTATTCACCCACTTCTGTGGCGCATATGGACTTATGCGCCACAGAAGTGTCACATCTATGGCGCATTTCCTCCATATGCGCCACAGATGAGGGCATCCAGATCCATGTTAAAAAGGTGACAAGAGCTAGCTTTCTTATCTATCTATCCACCACCAACCATTTCACATCTCTACCTCCTCCCAACTCGTCTTCCTCCTCCCTCACACCCCATCTGACCCATAGTTTCTCCATTTTCTTGTAACTAAACCTACTTTAATCCATAGATTGGTAGGTGGAAGCTTCACTCCAACTTCTAGATCTAAAAGTTCCTTACTTTTCTCTCTCATATCTCTATTTGTTTACTAATTTCCTCTCCACCAACTTGCATTGTAGATCTATTTGTCCACACTCTCTCATCGCGCCGTCTCATCTCGCTATTATTGTGTCTACTATAGGTGAGTACTTGGCCATCATGAACATGTAGGTGAAGCTTGTCGCGCGGACGGTGTGTGTGTGCGATCCATGGCGAGACGATGCTTGTGTGGTGCATGAATGTTTGCAATGGGAGGAAGTTCTTTGTTGGTTGCTTGTTGTTGTCAGGCCCGGCCGGTGTGGTTGCATGGATGTTTGCCGAAATGTTGATTCATTTCCATTTCGGAAATTTTTTGCACTACCCATATGTCCTAATTTTAGGAAAGGTCATGCCGATTTTTTTCGGCTAGCATTCATGCATGTGTGTGTTCATATGGTGTGGTTCTCACCTGTTGTCAACACCCGGATTTTTAATCCCAGATGCCCGTTATGCCATACCTCGCAATCCCAGGATTACTATTTTTGTGAGACATAACGGATTGGATATCACAGTACATCATCCATTGCAAACCATACATAAGGTCTTACACAAATAAGGATCGCATGATCTAGTCTTAATACAACAAGCAGCGGAAATAAAAGATAGCGTAGCGGTGGGGTCCATCTTCAGGGGCACCGGCAATGCTGACGAAGGCAGATAGTCCTAGTTATCATAGCCGTCCTGCTGACCATCATCTTGATAATCTCTTTCATAGTCTGGCCATGGTAATAGCCAGGGACAAAAGCCATGAGTACTCTTTAAGTACTCGCAAACTACCACTAACAAGTATGATGAATCTAAGTTAAAATGCTAGCTCTATGCTTAACTATCAAGTTAAGTTTGAAACCTAAGCTGAGTTCTGAAGCAAAGAAAGATAAGATAAAACTCTAGAATCACTTAAGTTGGGGAAATTATTGTCATACACACGACCCTGTTGTGGTCAAGTCAAGATTCATCATTCTTTTCAAAGTCTTTAGAAAACATCTAACAACGAAACAGTATGGCCATTCCAACTGTCCATAACCGCGGACGCGGCTATTCGAATAGTTTGACACTCTGCAGAGGTGGTACACTTTCACCACAAGATTTGATACATCTGTCAGGGATAACCCTGAATCATCATACTTAGTATGCAGATAATCAAACATAACCTTCCGTTTACACACCCTAGTATAAGCACCTCTCCTATGAGCATGGCCTCACAACCATGACCATCAGTCATCTTGGGCACTACATAGGTGGACAACATTGAGAGGTAGCCTCAGCTCAAACCTCTCCCGTGAGGGAACTAATACTAATGCATATAAATTTCCAGCTAAGCCTTACCCAATTCAGGTAATGTGGTTGTACGGTAAATTTGGAATGGTATCGCATCCGAATCCAACCATCACTTTTATAAAAGGGTTAAGGCTCATGCCTCAACATTTTCATCATCATCAACCAATTGTGTTTCTCAATACATGTCAAAACATCTCAATAGAATGACTCATCATTCTAAGGTTTTCATAATTCATTTTCACCAAGTGTTCGCATCTAAAGTGACTCAAGTTTTTGATCTACTCTAAACTAAAAAGTTAAGAGTGTTCACTAAGGTGGTAAAGATGGGTACAATCTCATGCCATGGAATGACATCTAAAGGGTTCTAAATAGGTCAAGTTTTTATACTTTTTATGCTACCTTCAAAACAAGTAAAGAACTTTGTATAACCTAAGAAGGGTAAAACTTGTAACTAGGACTTGGGGTACTATTAGTTAAATAAGGGGGGGTGTGATCAAAGCATGCTTAAGGCATCTTTGCTAAACCATCTAGTTTGATTCTAGTTTGCTAAGTACTACACTTGCAAGGGTTAATCTTGGATAGTGCTAGCTTGCTAATAGTAGCTGGCATTGTTAATGGTGGCTTGCCTTGGTTGGTGCAGTGGTTGAAGTTTTCTTCTTCTTCTTCTTGGTAGAACTCCTTCTCCTCGAGAGCTTGGTCGGTACTATCGTCTATAAATACCTAGGGAGTGCACAATCACCAAACAATACTTAACTAGGCTAGATAGCATTCTAAGACACACAATTGATGATCTATTATCATCACAAGCATCACAAGTTTAAATCAAAAGTTTCCTTTTTTTTATTTTAGAAAAGTAATTTCTACTCATTGAAAAATTAATTAAGATTTAATATTCACCACCAAAATATGGGATCATGTGGACACCTGTCCTCACCACATATTCTAACATGTGGGAATGAGATTTAAGGGTTGTATCAATATTACTTTGGTTTAAGTTCATTATTTAATGCTTTAAAGTGACTAGAAATGCCTATATAGCATTATTTTGGTACTAGTCCAAAGTCACTGCATGTAAACCTTAATATTATTACATATTTAGATAGATATGGTGAAATGTGATTTTTGAGAGTTGGAATCAACTCAAAAGCTAACTTGGTTGATTTTATAAAAATGTTGCAAGTTGCAAAAGCTTCTGTCACTTATTTTTATTAGGAGAGATCTATAACTCTAATTGAATTAAATCCAACGGGCTTGGATAGATCATCTTAATACCTTTCAGACAAAATTGGTTTCATGCTATTTGGATTTGTAAAACTCACAGAATGGATTTTTGAAATACTGGACAGAAACTAGATTCAACTAAAAAGAAAAATCCAGATTTGAATAGGTGGGCTAGCGCGGCAAAAGGAATGGGCCGACCCAGTGGCGCTCCGCGGCGCGGGGCTCAGCTGACAGGGGGTCCCGCGTGTCAGCGGCACTTAAAACGTGAAACGGTACGCGCGCTGTGGGCCGTGTGATTAGAATAGGAATCTGCGGTTGAGAGTCGTCGTCGAGGACGAACAGGTCGCCGGCGAGCTCGAACCCTAGCGGCTCGGTGGGGGTCTGCTGGGGGCATACCAGGGCTCCAGCAGGATCGGCGAGGCGAGCAAACGACGTGGAAGACGACGGCGAGGCGAGGCATGGTCGCGGTGGAGCTTGGGGCGGTCGCAATCAACGGCGCCCTTCTCCTCCTGCCGCGGCTGCTCCGGCTCCAATTCCGGCGAGCTGCTGCTCCACTTGCTCCGGCTAGAGGTGGGTGAGGTTCAGAGAGGTTAGGGGAGTGGAATGGTGTAGAGAAGAGAGGCTGGGGAGGGCTCCTTTTATAGGCTCGACGGTGAGACCGAGCGGGATGGGCGGTCGACGGTGGCGACATGGCTACGGCGAGGTCGAGGCATGGCTGGGGGTGGCGATCGATGGGCGGTTCCCTGGCGGTGCTCTAGAGCTTAAATGCGGCCGTAGGGACGGTGGCACGCGGTCGGGGCGAGGTGGCGCTCTGCACGGGAGAAGCGGCGGTGTCCATGGCGAGCGGTGGCTGTGTGGCTTTGGGCGGCGAACGGGGATGTCTGGGGTGTTCTCCAGGTCGAGGCGGAGCGGTGGGCACTGGCTGGTGCCAAGGGGTGGTCTGTGCGAGCGGGGACAGGGCCTGCTCTGGGGGCGGCGTCGGCATGCTCGACCAGCTCCGGGCGTGGTGGTTCCTGGCCGCTATGCCCTCTGTCTTTGTCGTGGGGCTGGTTGGGCGGTGGAGGTGGACCACAAGCAAGTTGCTAGACATGAGGAGAGAGGCTGGAGAGGGCTGCTGCTGCGAGTGCACTGTCGGCCGCCGAGGTGGTGCTCGGCATGGCATGGCAGTGCAACTAGGGGGTAGGGGAGATGCTGGTTAGGCTCTGGTTAGATCAAGAGGGGACAAGGGGATTAAATGGGGATTAATTGGGGGCAAAACCCTGTAGTAAACAGTGAGCTAGGATTAGAGTAGAGATTATGCATGCCAAGTGTTTGATTAAATGGCCGCAAGAAAGAAAGTTTCAAATTTTGGTTTCAAATTTTTTGAGTGATCTCCACTAGTGCTAGGCAGTCTCTGGTTGCAAGGGTTTTAAAAGTGGAGCTCAAATAGATGGGTTTCGAAATAGGGGTGATCTATGCATATGCCTTAGATTCAATTTTCAAATGCAATTTAAAATATGTAACATAATGTTTTTAGCAGATCCAAAGGTGAGCCTTGGTACCTCATTATGTGTACTAGCAAGGGGTACAAAGATCAAGAATTGTTTCTGTTAAAATTTGAGTACTAGGAATAGCCAAAGTAGGCATGAGAGTTAAATTTGCCAAAATGACCGTTCCTCCTTTTTAATTCTTTTTGATTTGATTTTCTTTAGGAAAAGTTTGGGAATGATGTAGATGATGTTTAAATCACCTAAGAAACATTTTACAAGCATTGGATCACTCAATCATGGCAATTCAAACAACTCCTAAATTAAATGCACACATATATGAATGCTTTCATATTAACTTTGGAAAAGTTTTTGTTAACCCCAAATTTGATTGATTTGATCTTGATAAGCTTGGATTGAAGTTTTGGGATGTTATAAACCTTCCCCCCTTAAACAAAATCTCGTCCCGAGATTTACCAAGAAAACTAGGAACTAAAGAGGTCTAGGAACTCCGTCCTAATGTAATCTTCTCGCTCCCAAGTAGCTTCCTCCTCGGTATGGTTGCTCCACTGAAGCTTGAGAAACTTGATACTCTTGGTCCTGGTGGTTCTGTAGGCTTCTTCTAAGATACGGATGGGTACTTCTCGATAGGTCAAGTCCTTGTTGATTTCCACAGCTCTATGATCGATGTTCTTGAAAACTTCAGTCTTCTCAGGCACTTCCAAGCATTTGCGAAGTAACAAGAGATGGAACACATTGTGGATGGCTAACATCTCTTTAGGCAGTTCCAACTGATACGATACTTCTCCTCGGCGGTTCAGAATCTTGAAAGGTCCGATATATCTGGGGGCTAACTTTCCTTTCAGACTAAAGCGTTGAGTTCCTTTCAAGGGTGAAACCTTGAGATATACAAAATCTCCGACATTGAAAGTCAGGTCTCTTCTTCTTTTTTCAGCATAGCTCTTTTGTCTGGATTGGGCGCTCTTGAGCTCACGGACTTTGTGAACTTTCTCTTCTGCTTCTCGGAGAAGGTCGGGTCCGAAGATCTGACTCTCTCCTACTTGCGACCAATTCAGAGGGGTACGACACTTTCTTCCGTAAAGGAATTCATATGGTGCCATCTGGAAACTAGCTTGATAACTGTTGTTGTATGAGAATTCTGCGAAAGGCAGGCAGTCTTCCCATTTTGATCCATATTCTAACACACAAGCTCTAAGCATATCCTCTAGGATTTGGTTGACTCTCTCAGTCTGTCCATCTGTTTGTGGGTGATATGCTGTACTGAAATTCAACTTGGTTCCTAAACCTTCCTGTACTTTCTGCCAAAATCTTGAGGTAAACTGGGTTCCTCGATCTGATACGATGGTCTTGGGGGTTCCATGCAGACTAACAATCCTAGCAATGTATAGCTTTGCTAACTTTGCACTCTGGTAAGTTGTTTTGACAGGTATAAAGTGGGCTACCTTGGACAGTCTATCAACTATGACCCAGATTGAGTCGTTTCCCCTACTAGAAGTAGGTAAACCGGTGATAAAGTCCATTTCCGACGGAATCCCATTTCCATTCTGGAATCTGCAATGGCTGCAACAGTCCCGCAGGTCTCTGGTGTTCTGCCTTGACTCTTTGACAGATGTCACATTTGGCGATGTAGCTTCTGATCTCTGTCTTCATCTTGTGCCACCAAAATTGCTCTTTCAAATCCTGATACATCTTTGTTCCTCTGGGGTGGATAGAATAAAGAGTATCATGAGCTTCCTTCATGATAACTTCTTTCAGCTCCGAATCTGCTAGAACATAGCTACGTCCTTTATACCACAGTACTCCTTCTTCGTCTTCGGTGAATCTAGGTACCTTTCCTGTACCAATACGACGTTTGATTCCGTCGATACTTTCATTCCCCTTCTAGGCTTCCTTGATTTGGCTAATCAAAGTGGGTTGAAGTTCAATGCTAGCTAGGAATCCTTTGCTAACTAATTTAGTCCTGAATTACTCCAACTCTTCATACAAACTTGGTTGCTTCTCCTCGATCATGGTGTTAAGCCTACACGGCAATCTGCTAAGAGCATCCGCTACCACATTGGCTTTGCCGGGGTGATAGTGAATGTCAAGGTCATAATCCTTGATTAACTCTATCCATCTTATTTGCCTCATATTCAGCTCCTTCTAAGTGAAGATATACTTCAAGCTCTGATGATCTGAGTAAATCTCACATCGATTTCCCATCAAATAATGACGCCATGTCTTCAATGCTAGGACTATAGCTGCTAGTTCAAGATCATGGGTCGGATAGTTCTGCTCATGCTGCTTTAGTTGTCGAGACAGATAAGCGATGACTTTGCCTTCTTGCATCAATACACATCCTAGACCAATCTTGGATGCGTCACATTACACATCAAATGGCTTCTTGATGTCTGGCATGACCAAAATTGGGGCTGATATCAATCTCTTCTTCAGCTCCTAGAAACTGGCTTCACATTTGTCTGTCCATTCAAACTTCTTGTCCTTTTTCAACAATTGGGTCATTGGTCGGGCTATGCTCGAGAATCCTTCTACGAACTTGCGGTAATATCCCGCTAATCCGAGAAAGGCACGGACTTGGGTTTGAGTGGTTGGGGCTTTCCATTCTTCAACATCTTTGATCTTTGTGGGATCAACAGAGACTCCTCCGGCAGACACAAAATGTCCTAGGAATCCCAATTCTTTTAGCCAAAATTCACACTTGCTAAACTTGGCATATAACTGATACTCTCTCAGGGTTTCTAGAATGATTCTCAAATGTTGCTCATGTTCTTCTTCTGACTTGGAGTATATAAGGATGTCGTCAATAAACACAACTACAATCTTATCCAGGAAATTCATAAAGATCTTATTCATGAGATTCATGAAATATGTAGGGGCATTGGTTAATCCAAAAGACATAACTATATACTCATATAAACCATAGCGAGTAGTAAAGGCGGTCTTCGGAATATCCGTTGCACGAATCTTAAGTTGGTGATAACCAGTCCTAAGATCAATCCTTGAGAATACCCGAGCTCCGGTCAACTGATCAAATAGATCCTCTATCTTTGGCAAAGGGTACTTGTTCTTGATGGTGGCATCGTTCAATTTTCTGTAATCTGTGCATAGACGGTTGCCTCCATCTTTCTTGTCGAAAAATAACACTTGTGATCTCCATGGCGATGCGCTTGGTTGAATCAGACCTTTGGCTAGCATAGCATCCAACTGCTTCTTCAGTTCCACTAACTCTGATGGGTTCATGCTATAGGGTCTCTGGGCTATAGGTTCGGTTCCGGGGATTAGTTCGATAATGAACTCAATATCCCTATCCGGGGGCATACCTGGCAATTCATCTGAGAATACGTCGGGGTATTCACAGACTACTTTAACTTGGTCTATGGTGGGCAAGGCTACACTCTGTTTGCACTTGAATTGACGGGGTAAGGTTTTAGAGATATGCTCTACTGTGACTCCAGAACTACTGGTCATGGTGATGGCTTTCTTAGCACAGTCTATCAATCCTTTATGCCTTGACATCCAGTCCATACCTAGTACTACTTCCAAACCTTTGGTTCCAAGTACAATTAGGTTGGCATAAAAATCTATCCCATGTATTCTGACAGGTACAACTTTGCAAATTTTTCTAGCTTTGGTTGTTGAACCGGGGATTTGAACTATCATGACATGCTTCAGGTTGGTTGGACGAATCTTACTAGTGCATGCAAATTCTTCGGTGACAAATGAATGCGATGCTCCCGAATCAAACAATACTCTTGCTAAAACTGAGTGGACAGAAAACATACCCAGCACTACATTTGGCGCTTCCTGGGCTTCTTCTGCATTCTTGTGGAAAAGACGGCCGTTGCGGTTGTGAGGGTTCCCTGGGGCAAATCTCCTTCCTGGCTGAACACGATGCTACTGCTGAGCTGGGGCATTCACATTGGCATTGGCTGCAGTCTTCTTGGGACACTCATTGGAGTAGTGACCCTTCACTCCACACTCGAAACAAGTGATCTGGGACTTGTCCTTGACTGCGACAGGCGCAGCATTGCTGCCAGTTCTAGGTGCAGTGTTGTTGTTGTTATTGTGGTTCTTGGGCGGTGCCCGGTTGAAATTGTTGGCATTACCGGAGTTGTGATTGTTTCCTCCGGGCTTCACATTGCTTCCGCTACGGTTGGGGTAGCTTGGGCGAGAATTTGGGGGTCGGTTGTTCCTTGGTGCATATCCCGGTGAAGGGTTGGGACGGTACTTCTGGTGACTATTGGATCCAGACTGCTGCATCATACGACGCTTGCGGTTGTCGTTTGCCTGGTTAATCTTTCCTTCCATCTGGATGGCAGAGTCGACTAGTTCTTCGAGATCCTGGAAACGGATATTGACGAGGACAGTCTGCATCTCATCATGCAGTCCGTTCAAGAATCTTTCCTTATTTTTGGCCTCCGTGTTGATCTCATCAGGTGCATATCTAGCAAGTGACAAGAATCAGTCACGGTACTCCACCACAGTCATTCTTCCTTGCTTCAATTCACGGAACTCATCTCTCATCCGGTTGACTAGACCCTGCGGCACGTGGGTGCGGCTGAACTTGACTTTGAATGCTTCCCATGTCATCACTTGACCATGGTTCATATTGCAGATGCTATTCCACCAAGCTCTGGCATCTCCCGCCAGATAGTGGGTGGCGAAGATCACTTTCTCATTTTCATCAACTCCTGGAACTTTGAGGTTGTTCTCCATGGTCTATAACCAGTCATCAGCACCTAATGGGTTCTCAGATTGGTTGAAGATTGGGGGATTGGTGTTCTGAAAGTTTTTGAGTTTGGATCCCTGGTGATCCTGATTTGCATGCCCTTGGTTATTGCGAGCCATCTGGGTGATCTGTTGAAGTGTTGCTAAGTTGGCTTGGCGTTCTGCCCTGCTTGCTTCACGGTCTGCGATGAGATTCTACAAGATCTGCAACATTGGGTCCTGCGATGAGCTGCTCCCTCCTTGGTTTCTACGAGTCATCTGAAGATTGAGATATAGGGGTAAGAGGGAAATTTCTAAGGTTCATGGTTTTGGGTGTTCAAAGCTAAAACTTTGAGTTAGACTCAGGTTTTTCAACTAACTTCATTTTCATTCATGCAAGCAAGCACACGATACAACACACACCACAACAATCAAAGGGAAAACAGATGGTTTGAAGAACCATTCTGCAAGCTAAGATACATTGAGATCGATACATCTCATGCTACGACAGTGCCCTAGTGCATCTACTCATCGTCGATGAAGTCGGGGTCCTCATCATCAGTGTAGAAGTCCACGGCATCCTCCGCTAGAAAATCATCATCGTTGCTGAGGTAAGAATTCGTGTCTCCCTGGATGTCTTCACCCTCATCTTCTTCTTCCTTGGCGGCAAGCTGAGCTTCCTGCTCCTTGACGGTCTTCTCGAGGTCGGCCACCTTCTTGCAAAGACGGGCGATGGTGCGATCCTTCTTGGCACGCTGGCGGCAAAGAGACTGATGGTCTTGGACAAGCAGTGCGAAAGTCTGGGCCTTCTGGTAGGCAATGGCACGGTTCTGGTTGGCTAACTCTCTGGCATTGTCCAGTTCCTGCTGTCTGTCGTTAAGCAAGAGGTCAAGGTTCTCCACTTGACGTCTCAACTCGGGGTGGCCCGGCATTTCCATTGGCAGTCCCATGAAGTCACGTCTTGCATAGTGGGCAAAACGGGTTCCTTGGGTCTTGTTGACGCTGAGGGCACATAGACGTGCGAGAGCTTCATGCATTGCCCTAGCTAATCCATCTAGCCAGTTGTTCTCTCTCACGGAGAACTGAATTCTTCCAGAAGTTGGTGCTTCAATGCTTACTCTAAAATCTGCGGTGACTAGCCACTGTAGGTCTCCTCCTAGGGGTCCTGGCAGTTGAGCTCCAAGAAACTCCGGATGTGGGCGTCCCAGTAACTCCGACAGTGAATCCAGATCCCTCTCGAAGATCAGCTGATCTCCGTTGCCCAACTGGTAAAAGTTGCTGAACTGGGTCTCCATCTACAAGAATTTAGGATGAGGAAGTTAGTGAGGTGATCAAGTGTGTCCAATTTTAAGTAGTAGTGTAAGAATTTTTGAGGATCATGAAGTTTTTGATAAAGAATCCACAAGGGTAAGAGAGGAGATAGTTTTTCATAAATACTCACTTTGGTTTGGAAACTAAGTTTTTGTTTGACGTCCATTCTAACTAGGGTCTCCAATGGTCAGGATGGCTCTGATACCAACTTGTCAACACCCGGATTTTTAATCCCAGATGCCCGTTATGCCATACCTCGCAATCCCAGGATTACCATTTTTGCAAGACATAACGGATTGGATATCACAGTACATCATCCATTGCAAACCATACATAAGGTCTTACACAAATAAGGATCGCATGATCCAGTCTTAATACAACAAGCAGCGGAAATAAAAGATAGCGTAGCGGTGGGGTCCATCTTCAGGGGCACAGGCAATGCTGATGAAGGCAGATAGTCCTAGTATCATAGCCGTCTTGTTGACCATCATCTTGATAATCTCCTTCATAGTCTGGCCATGGTAATAGCCAGGGACAAAAGCCATGAGTACTCTTTAAGTACTCGCAAACTACCACTAACAAGTATGATAAATCTAAGTTGAAATGCTAACTCTATGCTTAACTATCAAGTTAAGTTTGAAACCTAAGCTGAGTTCTGAAGCAAAGAAAGATAAGATAAAACTCTAGAATCACTTAAGTTGGGGAAATTATTGTCATACACATGACCCTGTTGTGGTCAAGTCAAGATTCATCATTCTTTTCAAAGTCTTTAGAAAACATCTGACAACGAAACAGTATGGCCATTCCAACTGTCCATAACCGCGGACGCGGCTATTCGAATAGTTTGACACTCTGCAGAGGTGGTACACTTTCACCACAAGATTTGATACATCTGTCAGGGATAACCCTGAATCATCATACTTAGTATGCAGATAATCAAACATAACTTTCCCTGTACACACCCTAGTATAAGCACCTCTCCTATGAGCATGGCCTCACAACCATGACCATCAGTCATCTTGGGCACTACATAGGTGGAAAACATTGAGAGGTAGCCTCAGCTCAAACCTCTCCCATCAGGGAACTAATACTAATGCATATAAATTTCCAGCTAAGCCTTACCCAATTCAGGTAATGTGGTTGTACGGTAAATTTGGAATGGTATCGCATCCGAATCCAACCATCAGTTTTATAAAAGGGTTAAGGCTCATGCCTCAACATTTTCATCATCATCAACCAATTGTGTTTCTCAATACATGTCAAAACATCTCAATAGAATGACTCATCATTCTAAGGTTTTCATAATTCATTTTCACCAAGTGTTCCCATATAAAGTGACTCAAGTTTTTGATCTACTCTAAACTACTAAGTTAAGAGTGTTCACTAAGGTGGTAAAGATGGGTTCAATCTCAAGCCATGGAATGACATCTAAAGGGTTCTAAATAGGTCAAGTTTTTATACTTTTTATGCTACCTTCAAAACAAGTAAAGAACTTTGTATAACCTAAGAAGGGTAAAACTTGTAACTAGGACTTGGGGTACTATTGGTTAAATAAGGGGGGGGTGTGATCAAAGCATGCTTAAGGCATCTTTGCTAAACCATCTAGTTTGATTCTAGTTTGCTAAATACTACACTTGCAAGGGTTAATCTTGGATAGTGCTAGCTTGCTAATAGTAGCTGGCATTGTTAATGGTGGCTTGCCTTGGTTGGTGCAGTGGTTGAAGTTTTCTTCTTCTTCTTGGTAGAACTCCTCCTCCTCGAGAGGTTGGTCGGTACTATCATCTATAAATACCTAGGGAGTGCACAATCACCAAACAATACTTAACTAGGCTAGATAGCATTCTAAGACACACAATTGATGATCTATTATCATCACAAGCATCACAAGTTTAAATCAAAAGTTTCCTTCTTTTTATTTTAGAAAAGTAATTTCTACTCATTGAAAAATTAACTAAGATTTAATATTCACCACCAAAATATGGGATCATGTGGACAACTGTCCTCACCACATATTCTAACATGTGGGAATGAGATTTAAGGGTTGGATCAATATTACTTTGGTTTAAGTTCATTATTTAATGATTTAAAGTGCCTAGAAATGCCTATATAGTATTATTTTGGTACTTGTGGCGCACCGCAATTCCACTACTAGAAAATCGCTGTGTTTTTGTGCATTGCATCATCATGACCGCATGCTCATGTCATCATGCCACATTGCATTTGAGCATCGTCATGTCATCATGCATGGTTTTTGTCTAAACTATTTTCGAAACGCCTAGTTTTGTTTTCTAAATATTCCCGTCTTTATTCAAATTAAAACCCGGGTCTCCGGAATATTTTGTTTCGTCTTCAAACAGATTTCAAACGCCCTGTCTTAAACAAGTAAAATATTTAATTTATTTTTGGGAGGCAGCCCGAAAGCCCGGCTGGCCACCTCCAAACCCTAGTCTAAAAATATCTAATCCTAATTCTACCCAATCCTATCCTACCCAGCCTCCCTCCACCTCACCCTGACCAATCCCCTCCCTCCACCTCACACCTCCACCTCACTCCAGCCAACCACCAGCCGCCACCTCCCCTCACACCCGCCACCTCACCGGTGGACACACACACCCCACATCCACCAACCCCGCCGCCGCCACGGCTCAACCCCGCCGCCATCCTCGATCCCTCCTCCAACCTCCCGCTCCTCTCGCCTCAACCGCCCCCACCACCATCTCCTCCTCCCTCATTTTCCCGTCACCTACCTCTCCTCATCCGCCGCCAGCTTCGCCACGGAACGGCAAGCTCTCCATGCCGGATACGCCAAGTTCGTCGAGAACCCAGACGCCAAGGTCGCCTACACGGAACGACAAGCACTTCACCCCGGACGCCAAGTCCGACCCGACCCGCAAACCCGACAAGATCGACATCGACCAGGGAGAATCCGATGCGCCCCGACGCCAAACCAAGTCCTTCTTCCCGGAACGTCAAGCTCTCATTCCGTTATCCGAGACCGTTTCCGTCGAACCGTTCCCCTCGTCGATCCCTGAGACCGAACCCCCGAACTCTCGGAACCAAGATATTCCGAACCCAGATGTGTGCCCCTAAGCCCCTATTTTTATAATATGACATTATCAACTGTCGCATATTAAATTGTTCATGCATGCTTACTTGTCTGTGGTTTGGGGGCATTATGCCGATTCACCTCATAATTAAATATGGAGTCTATATGCGGGATACTTTTGTCTTATTCCGGACTCCATTTAATTTGTGTAGCGAACCGATGCCATGAATTGCCTTTAATACAACCTTTAAGTTGCGGGGGTTCTAAATAACTTGAACCGTGTAAGTAATTGTCGGGACCCCGGTTTCGCTTAATATTGCCTAATTGCACCGCATCTGCATCATATCATAATCATGTCGGATCTTCTGCCGTAGTATTAAATATTGCATCCGGTGTTTCTTCTAGTGTTTGCTTCTTCGCGGATTAGGCCGATGAGTGGATGGGAGTATCGACAAGTTCTCCGGATATGATCCGTCGGCAGTGTTTCCCAGGCGAGCATCTCTCCCCCTTTCTACCTATTTTGCTTTTATAGTCTTTATTTCCTCCTGTTGATCTATTGCTATCCGTGTTACGATGCTTTAGTTTCCGTGTACCATTTATACACCTTGCAGCCTCTATATTGCCATGGACACATCCTATTGCCTGTTGTTTTGTAGATAGCTGGCCTTGCGAGTTGTAGTTGCTTGCTTAGGTGCGATCTCGTGTCGTCGAGTACCACAGGTGTTGGTATGCTGGCAGATGTTTATTGGTGGAGATGCTTACTGGTGGAGATGATCATGACTTTAAATACAACTATTAAAATGCTAGATATAACTAATGCAGAGGCATCGGTGGGCAATAGATGTTATTTGGTACTTCCACGCCCACTTGTGTCATGTAGGACCCCGAGTACTTGATACCTGTTCCTTGATTTTTCGCACTATCCACATCCGGGAGGCCGTGGACCCCCCTGAGCCAGAGCTTGATTCATTTCTATTTCTTGGGGCCACAAACTAGTTTGGGGTTTTATTTACTATCCTGTACTTATGCCATGTTTACTGCTTTATTTAAGATTGTGCGTGGCGCACCTGTACTGTCTAGGATTGCGGAGTGTTTTCGCGGTATCGACAAGCCCAGTCACACTTTCGGGTTCCTAGTCGTTTACAGCCATTGGCGCAAACCTTGGGTCCGTCTCGGAGTCGGCCAACTTCGTTGCGGGTAGCTTAATGGGTGTAACTACCTTGGTGAATTATGCTCTTAGTTGCATGCCTGGATGAGCGAAAGTGGTTAAGATAGTACGGTGGGACCCCGGGGGCACTCACAGGTAGACCTTTCGGCCGCCCCAACCACTTCCAGAACATCGGGACAAGAACGAGCGGTGTAATCGGCAGGCGAAGGGATCAACTACATACACAAGTGAGTATGTATGCAAGCCACCATACAACTGTTCACAGAGCCATTCCATCTAAAAGAAATAGAAATATTGCAATGCCATACGGCAAGATCCAAATATCCTAGATAGAGATAATAGTTTAGGATAGCTCCTCATACATCAAACATCAGAGTATCAGGCGGAAGCGGAAACAAGATCCGAGTACGGATAAGAAGCAAATCGGCATAAGATGCCACATAAATAAACACATCCCGCCCACAGATTTCACGGATCCCCATTCCCGGAATCTCTATACCGAGTAATCGTTGCCAACATCATCCGTCTCCTCCACCCAGTATCCATCTTGCGAGTACACATGTTCATCTGAATCAAACAATTTATCGTGTGAGACCCTAGGGGTACTCAGCAAGTCTTTATGCCTCTAAAGGGGACATATACCTGGGGTGACGCAATTGCAGCAAAAGATAACAACTAACAAGCCTATAGATACTCGCTAACCATCCGTGATGGGGATATGCCTAAGGGGGTATGCTCAGCAGTAGGTTTCGAGTGGGCCGGAACGCCCGGGAGTACGCCTGAAGGACAGCGACTGGACTCCGAGGAAGGAAGAGGCCCATCGACTGGCGACTGGAAGCCCAGGAGCGTAGTAGAAGCCCAGTCGGATTAGGTCAAAGGCTCCCGGATCCTTATCTTGTTCGGAGGCAACTTGTAAACCCGGGGAGGTGCTTCATATATAAACCTCCCTAGGGTATCGTAGAGACTTACGTTCCATCATACACCCCCTCGAGCGACTTGCCGCCCAGCCGCCGAGCTCGCCACCCCTGTAACTCGCTCTCTCATAATCTAACCTAGCAGGAGTAGGTCTTTACCCTTCGGGGGGCCGAACCTGGGTAAACCCTTGTGCACCTGCCCCCATCTCGCACCGTAGATGGCCGCCAACTCTTCCTCGCGAAACTCTCAATCACCGCCTATGGTGGCGACTGCCGTGACCATTTCCACGACAGTGGCGCCCACCGTGGGGCATAGTGGGACTGGCCTGAGTTCTGCGGCGAGACCCTACTCGCCGATCGAGCGGCCGCTCGCCACCGGCCGCATGATCGCCTTCGGCGAGATCTTGCAGATCCTTCCCAACAGCTACATCCCGGCCTCGCGCCCGATCACACACGCCGCAGTGATGCCGATCGGCTCCATCAACCTCTTCGTCGGCTTTACCGGCGCGGTCGACCCAGCCGTGACCATGATCGTTGGCGGATCGCCTCCACACCGCGATCTGCTCTCGGAGGAGCAGGTCCGTTCCGTCAGGGGCCTCATCACCGAGTACGACTCGGCCGCTAGCGACGCGGTCGAGACCAACGTCGCCACCAACAACGACGCCTTAAACGACGACGCCGACTCCGCGACCCCCGCATCGGCCAACGGATCCATCACCGCCGCGTTGCGGGAGGACTCCATCGCGCGAGTCTCCAACCCCGAAGATTTCGAGGATCCCTCCATACTGGGGATCTTCGACTCCGACTCCGGCTCGGAATCCCCCGAGGACCTTCGCGCTAGATCCAATCACTTCAACGCGATTTACATGGCGGGTAGCGCGGCCGCCCTGCCAGATCCGTTCTCCACGCTGATTCCGCCGACCGCGACAGCCACGGAGGTGGAACAAGCTCGCCTGCAGCTCTAGGAGGCGCAGCGCCACGAACTCGCCGAGCACGAGAAATACCGCCTCGAACGAGAGACGGCGAGGGAGCTGTCACTCTATCACCAACGCCGCATCAGGACCCGCCTGAACCCCGACGTTCAGGGCCGTGTCCTGAACTTCAACGACGAGGGCGACCCCACACGCGCCGCCGAGCGCGAACACGGCGAGAACACGCCGCCAGGCCGCAAGACCACCACCTGGAGCACCGGCGAATGGGGCCCCTCCACCAGCCATGGGTCGTGCGCCCCCACCTGACCAACCACGCATCATCATCTTGCCTCAAGCCCGAGACGCCAACGCGCTACCACTCTACTCCACCCCGATGGACAACGTCGTCGCGGCCGACGCCGCGATCGCCAACCTCGATGTCCAAGGCGACGGCGCGCTGCAGATCCAGTACGCCAAAGCCCTACTCGTCAGGGCCGTCGAGCAGCAAGCCGCGGGAGTAGATCCGCGTGGGCGGATGTATTCCCGCTCGTCAGCAAGTAGGGCGGCATCGAGCGGCCACCCAACCGTGGCCAACGCGATAGTTTGCCCACCACCCCAACCACGGGCAAACCAACTGCGAGCCGCCAACCCCGCGTTGTCGACCAACGAGCCGCGACCTGCGAACAACACCGTCGCTGCAAACGGGCAACCACTCGATGCCCAAACACACATCATCAACAATCAAGCGTGGCGGTCGCGCCAGCCCTACGACTTGCGACACACCCTCACCAACCGCGGTGACCCGGAGCCAAGAGGCTCACTCAGTAGAGTCGGGCCACAATGCTTTGGACCCATGATCCGTGGGGAAAAATACCCCGCCAACTTCAAGGCCCCCAAGGAGATCGAGAAATACGACCCGACGTACGACCCCGCCGTTTGGCTGGACACATATCTCATGGCAATGGGGATCGCAGGCCACACCGACCTGCTCGCCGCTCGCTACCTCCCCCTGATGATGGAGGGTGCGACCCGGCAATGGATCAATACGCTACCCGCCGACAGCATCGACTCCTGGGAAGAAATGCAGGACGCCTTCATCAGGCACTTCGAGGGTTCCTACACCCACACCACCACCGTCGAGGACCTAGAGCGATGCATCCAGGGACAACGCGAGTCGACCCGCCGGTGGATCCAAAGGTGGCAAGAGCTGTGGATAAACGCCTCCGGCATTCACCCAGACACGGCGATACATTGCTTCAAAAACGCGTGCCGGTACGAACCTCTGGTCGCCAAGATCAAGAGGGTCTACCGGACGCTCGACAACATCCCCGACCTCCTCGAGATTGCCAAGCGCTACACGGAGGAAGATCCCAAGCAAGACTCCGACGACGAGTCGGGAGGAAGACGGCGCACCAGCATCCATGACAGCGGGCGACTACGTGACATGCGCTACAGCAACACCCGCATCACCGGCAAGCGCCGGACCGATGGGCAAGTCGACTTCGTCGCCAATGCCGGCTATGGCCAACGCGACTCCAAGAACTACCGCCGCGACGGAGGAAACTACCGCGACAGCAGGAACTACCGCGCCAACAACGCGACGAGGCCGAAATTCGACCCCGCTGCCCTGCTTAATCAGCCCTGCATCTACCACAGCAGGGAGGGAAAACCAGCCACCCACACCACCGCCGACTGCCACTCTCTCAAAGAGATCGAGAAGGCAAGACGTGCAAGGGAGGACCCCAACAACAACCAACCGCGGGACAATGGGAACGACGGTGGCTTCGGAACCGCTGTCGGGTCGCTTCATACCTTCACTGGGCTTGGCACCAAGCGTGAGAAGAAGGTACTCGCCCGTGCGGTTGCCGTCAGTGCGGTGACACAAGTCGAAATTCCCCGCTTCCTAAACTGGTCCGAGCAAAGCATCACCTGGAGTCGCCAGGACCACGCGCCAAGAATCGAGTATCCAGGGCGAGTCGCCCTGGTGGTCAGGCCAAAGGCGGCCAACTACTGGCAGCCCAAGACACTGATGGACGGTGGGAGCTCCATCAACATCCTATACCTCGACACCTTCAAAAGGCTCCAGATCCCAGAAATAGCAATCGAGCCAAGACTGACGACCTTCCACGGCATCGTCCCCGGTCGGAAGGCGTACCCAATCGGGAAGGTGACGCTGCCAGTCACCTTCGGCACCCCGGCAAACTACCGCACGGTGAGGATCGTCTTCGAACTAGTAAACTTCCGCAGCCCCTACCACTATGTCCTAGGCCGCCAGGCATTCGCAAAGTTCATGGCGACCCAACACTACGCCTACAACATGATGAAGCTCCCCGGGCCGAGCGACATCATCACCGTCCACGGCGACCCCGATATGGCCGTGGAATGCGAGGAAAAGGGCGCCGAGCTCGCCGACGCCGTCAGCGTCGCGGAGACTGACCACACGGAGGAGCTCGCGAAATACGCGGGTAACATCAATAAGGACGATCCCACCATCCTGAAGAAACCAATCGCCACGAACTCCATGTTCGAGGCGACCACGCACACCCGCACCGTCGAGCTCGTCCCAGGTGACTCCAGCCAGACGGTCACCATCGGGGCGCATATGAGCCCCGCATAAGAAAGCACGCTCATCGGGTTCCTCCGTGAGAACCGCGACATCTTCGCATGGAAGCCATCTGACATGCCAGGTGTCCCGAGGGAACTCGCTGAGCACAAACTCAATGCCAACCCCAAAGTGCGACCAGTAAAACAGTCGCTACGACCCTTCAATGAAGAACGCCGTCGAGCAATCGCCGAGGAGGTCTAGCGCCTGCTAGCCACAGGCTTCATCCAGCCAATTAAGTACTCCAAGTGGCTGGCAAACCCAGTCCTGGTTCTCAAAAAGAACAACACATGGAGAATGTGTATAGACTACACCAACCTCAACAGCGCCTGCCCGAAGGAGGAGTTCGTCCTACCGCGCATCGATCAAATCATCGATTCGACCGCGGAATCGGAGTCGCTGTGTTTTCTCGACGCTTACTCTGGTTACAACCAAATCAAGATGGCGGTCGAAGACGAAGAGAAGACAGTGTTCATCAGGCCATTTGGCGCGTTCTGCTACACGGCCATGACATTTGGCCTCAAGAACGCAGGCGCCACATATCAGAGGTGCATGCAGGAGTGTCTAGCGAGCCAAATTGGCCGCAACATCCATGTCTACATCGACGACGTGGTGGTAAAATCCACCCGCTAGGACGATCTGCTCGCCGACCTACCCGAAACCTTCGCAAATCTACGGAGGTACAACATCAAGCTGAACCCCGGAAAATGCACCTTCGGCGTACCCACTGGACAACTTCTGGGGTACATAGTCTCCAAGATAGGCATTGAGGCCAACCCCACCAAGATCGACACCATCGCGCAACTCGGGAAACCCGAGTGCCTGCGCGACATCCAAAAGTTGGCAGGGCGAGTCGCGGCTCTCAGTCGCTTCATCCCCCGACTAGGCGAGAAGGCAATGCCCCTATACCGCCTGATGCGCAAGAACCCAACGTTCCAATGGGACGCAGAGGCTGACAACGCACTAAAAGCACTCAAAGAAGTGCTACTCACGGCACCACTACTCGCCGCGCCACTCGACAGAGAGCCCATGCTCGTCTACGTCGCGGCCTCCAATTGGGTCGTCAGCGCCGTGATGGTCGTCAAATGACCAGAAGAGGGCAAGGAGCGCCCCATACAGCGCCCAGTATACTACATCAGCGAAGTCTTAACAGACTCACGACAGCGCTACCCGCAATACCAAAAACTGGTCTACGCGGTATTCCGGGCACAGTGGCGACTCCCACACTACTTCCAGGAGCACCCAATAACTGTGGTATCCTCTGCGCCCCTGCCAGACATCATACGCAATCGCGATGCGACCGGGCGAGTCGCCAAGTGGGCCGTCGAGATCGGCGTCCACAACATCAAATACGAGCCCCGAAAAGCGATCAAGTCACAGGCCCTGGCCGAGTTCCTCGCCGACTGGGAAGAGGCACAGCAACCAGAGAAGCCCCCATACCTCCACTACTGGTCGCTGCACTTCGACGGCTCCAAGAACGCCGATGGCGTGGGGGCTGGGGTCATACTGACCTCCCCCAAAGGAGACAAGCTCCGCTACGTGCTCCACCTCAACTTCACACCCTGCACCAACAACGTGGCGGAATACGAGGCCCTCCTCCACGGCATGAGAGCTGCCAAGGAGATGAACATCAATCGCGTACGATGCTACGGCGACTCCGACCTAGTCGCCGGCCAAGTGGCCGGGACATGTGACACTGTTTCCCCAACAATGATAGCATACCGCCAGGCTGTCGACCAACTAGGAGGACACTTCGACGGCTACTCCGTCGAGTGGATCGATAGGCGTAAAAATGAGGAGGCGGACACACTTTCCCGCATCGGGTCGGCTCGACAGACACCACCAGTAGGCATCTTCCTCGACATCATCCACAAACCCTCCATCAGCCCACCAAAGGAGATCGACATCGGGATTCCACTACAACCAGAACCGGCCCTAGTCGCCATGGTTGTAGAACCTAGCGACTAGACAGCACCATACGTCGCCTTCCTGGAACACAAACTTCTACCGAGCAACAAGACAGAGGCGCGAATGATCATACGCCGCTGCAAATCCTTCGTCATCATCAACGGCAAGCTCCACAAGCGCAGCATGACCGGCGTGTTCTAGCGCTGCGTACAGCCAGAGGAAGGCCGCAAGATCCTCCAGGACATCCACGCCGGCAACTGCGGCCATCACGCTGGCGCCAAGTCGCTAGTCGCCAAGGCCCTGCGGCACGGCTTCTACTGGCTCACCGCACACGCTGACGCCACCGGCGTTGTCCAAAGATGCGTCGGATGCCAGAAGTACGCCAACCAGACGCACCTTCCTGGTTCGGCGCTCAAGACAATCCCCATCGCGTGGCTATTCGCCGTATGGGGCATGGACATGGTCGGCCTGTTCAAGAAGGCCCCATCGGGCTTCACTCACCTCTTGGTCGCAGTCGACAAGTTCACCAAATGGGTGGAGGCCAAGCCGATCAAGAAGTGCGACGGCAAGACGGCTACCAAGTTCCTCCGCGAACTCATCTACCGGTATGGCTACCCACACAGCATCATCACAGACAACGGCACCAACTTCGCCAAGGGGGCCATGGCGGAATTCTGTGAGGAGCACGGCATACGACTCGACCTCGCATCAGTCGCCCACCCGGAGTCAAACGGCCAAGTAGAACGCGCCAACCAGAGCGTCCTCCATGGTCTCAAGCCGCGACTACAGGTGCCCCTCGAGCGCACCGCAGGATGCTGGGTCGACGAGCTCCCCTCTGTGATATGGGGGATCCGCACCTCCGTCAACTGATCAACATGATTCACGCCTTTCTTCATGGTGTACGGCGCCGAAGCCGTAATGCCAACAGACCTGGAGCACGACTCCCCTCGAGTCGCCAACTACGTCGAGGCGGCCAACGAAACTGCCCACCAAGACAGCGTCGATCAACTCGACGAAGCACGCGACCTGGCTCGCTCCCGCACCGCCATATACCAGCAGGGACTTCGCCGCTATCACAGCCGCCGAGTGCGCACTCGCACCTTCCAGGAAGGCGACCTGGTCCTACGACTGGTCCAAGATAAAAAGGGCATGCACAAGCTATCCCCCCCATGGGAGGGGCCATTCGCCATAGGCCGAGTCCTTGGCAACGACGCCTACTACCTCATCGACATACGGGGTGACGGCCAACTGGAGGTCGGGAGGCCATGGAATATAAACCTCCTCAGAAAGTTCTATACTTAGAACCTCACACTATACTCCATCGGCATATATAATGGAATTCATTCGGATCGCACAAATTGTGTCCACTCGCCATATTCTTGTGCCACTCGCACTCGTACATACTAGCAATATGCTACCTACGAAAGTCAACCTCTGGTCGAGCGGCCGGCACGGCCAAGTAGTGCGGCACAAGGGCACCGGAAAAATCCGGGCCTTGGGTCGTCCACGAAAACCGCCAACCCGGAGCCGCCATTGGAGTTGCCTAGCCCGACTGGCCCGCCGGGCCAAGACATCTGACACACGCTTATCATAGCGACCTGTCCCCCCCACCCTCATGCAAAGCGACTCGAACGGTTAAGTACCACGCATGGGGACTCCGCAAAACGCGGACCCCACGCGGCTCGGGAACACACCCAGGAAGAGAGCTGCCTAGGGCTCGCCAAGCGACTGGCTCTCCGGGCCAGGGGAGGAGACGCATTACAAACAACGCATCCATAACCTGCAACAGGATCACGACCAATACGGTCTAGCACAATGCTCAGGGACTCATTCACAAACGAACCTCACCCGCACTCGGGGACTCGCCGTTCAGGAGAAATGAGAGCAAAAACAAACGCAAAAACAAGGCAAACACATAGAAATACATAGTCGAGTTATACCCCATTAAAGAGCGGACGCGCTCGAGGACTTGCTCAAATTGTTGAACAAAACACTGCTTTAATAAAACACAAGCCGACCAAGTCCCTGCAGCACGGGTTACAAAAATCATACAAATATTCACCACCTAGCATCTATTACAACTTCTACATTTGCTCATTACACAGGCCCTGACGAAGAAGAAGCACCACCACCCCTGACGCGCACAAAGGGCTGCCACGGGTTCGTCGGATACGTGGTCAGCGACTTCGCCAATGACGACCGGAAGGGCTGCTCTGACTTCATGTCGCGGTGCTCCAGCTCGGGGTCGCCAGGCGCCAACACCATCTCCTGATACGGCAGCAGACCCCCCATCGCCAAGACACGATCAGCATAAGGAGCGGGCTTCGCGGTAAGCTTCAGCACCTCCGACATCTCCACCGTGCCGGTCGCCGAGGGATAGCCACTCGTGACATCGTCAAGGTCGAAGTCGTCGGGGAAATACGCGAGACCCAAGCTCAACGCCATGGCGGCCCCGCGTCTAAACGCCGAGCGCGTCATCCAGTCCACAACCGCGGGCACCTCCTCCAGATAGCGCCACACCTCCGTGAGCCCCCCAGGGATGACTTCGGTGGGAGACATGCCTTGGAGAGCCGCCTGGACACACAACGCCGAGGCTGTGGCCACATTCACCACGGCAGCTACGCACTGAGAAGCAGTATAAGTCTGCACCACCGGGTCGCTTTGGCCTACCACAGCTGCAAAGTCAGGTATCATCGAAACAATGAAACCCCCAAAGCGGGGACCGGACAAAAGGCTAAAGCACTGACAGAAACTCACCAAGCAGCTTACGGCAACTCTCCTTGACGTGCTTCTCCAAGGCAGCCTGGTCGTTATGCAGTCCCGCGATGATGGAGTCTGCGGCTTTGCGTTCCTCTTCAGCGGCAGCGACGGCAGCCTTCGCCCGTTCTTCCGAAGAAATTGAGGCCGCCTTAGCATCCTCCAACTCCTTGACCAAGAAGGCCACTCGCTCATTCGCCGCATCCAGCTCTGCGAGTGGGACATACACCTCACGGGCCTTGGAGACCTCAGCCGGGAAACTGTCTGCAAGTGGAGATGTTAAAGTATCACATAAAAATCAGCTCACAACAAGCAAAGAAGAACAAACGCCAAACACTCACCGATCCTCTCCTGAAGCTGCCGGTTAACCTCCTGCGCCTCGCGCAAGTCACGCTCCAGGCGCTCTCGCGTAGCCTGCCGATCAGTCGACTCCCGCTGCAACCCCTGCAAAAACAACAAGACCAGCTAAGCATCGGGAGGAAAATTATCACCAGTTCCAAGTCGCTGAAATTCAGCGACCAGGAACTCGGGGACTAGAGAAGGAATAAAAAACAAGACCAGTTCCCAGTCGCTGAAATTCAGCGACTAGGAACTCGGGGACTGGAGAAGGAAGGAAAAACAAAGACTAGTTCCCAGTCACTGCGATTCAGCGACTAGGAACTCGGGGACTGGAGAATACAGGAAGATAAAGACAATTCCCAACCGCTAAAATTCAGCGACTAGGATTCGGGGACTAGACATACCTGAATGGCAGCGCCGAGCATCTTGTCAAGTTCAGCAGCGTCAGTCAACGGGACCGTGAAGGAGGTGCGCCCACGGCGGGCCTCAATCTCCACGTCCACGATTTCCGGGAACTGCGGAGATTGCGCGTCCGCACCGCCTGGAAAACCCCTCGCCATAAAGCGAGGGAATGACGCCAACGCCCTAGCAGGGGTGCTGACCGCCGGAGCCGGCACCTCCTGCACGGATGCAGTCGGCGCTGGCTCCGTCGCCGCCCCCTCTTCGACGAGTGGCGCAGCAACTAGCTCCGCGGCGCTCCCCCCGGTCGCGGCGTCGTCAGTAGCGCCCTTCTGTTTCTTCGCGACTTCAACAGTCACGACATCCTCGGAGGCCTTCCTCTTCCTAAGGAGATCACCTTCTCCCGCGATAGTGGCCAGGGGAATCTTGGCCACCGAAGGGCGCCCAATCTTCTTAGCCCCCGATCTGCATGAACCCTTCTAATCAGCGCAACCACGACACGAAAGATGCAAAGCATAGTGGGACAAGGAAGTGTAAACTTACTTGGCGACTAGAAGAACGCGAAGACCGGTACTGATATGGGCAGGCTTGTCCAACTCGGGACCAAGCTTGCGACTAAGCCCCCGCTCGAATACGTTTGAAGCCCACGAAACCGATGGCTTCCTTGACGATGAAGCCGCAGTCGCCGGGATCTCCGGCTCCGACGCCGCTGCCTCCGACGGCAATGGCGACTTGGGCAGCACCACGTCGGTGGCTTCTTGGCTTGGCACCCCCAGGTCGACGGCGCGATCGAAGCCAGGGGCGCCTCTACCACCACCTCTGTGTCCACGCCCTCCAACCCCTTCGTCAGGATTGCAGCCCTCGGGGCCTTGTGCGAGACTTCAGGAGACCCTTCGCCGTCGAAGTCATCTTCCGACCCAAACACCACTTACGACCTGACTGGCGACGCAGGCCTCTTCGCCGGCGACCTGGGCCGGCGTGGGGGCTTCGAAGGCGTGGCGGTGCGTTGGGACGTCTGCTCCTGTGCGACCTCGTCTCCTTCTTCGAAATCGTCCAGGCTGCGGCTCGCTTCGACCTCTCGCTGCTTCTGCATTCGGGTCTTGCGAGCCACAGGCACTGAGGGAGCGACCTCTTCGTCTTCCATGTCGCTATCGGAAGGATTCCCCTTGGAATCTTCCTCCAGCTCCTGGGGGACTTCTTCATCGAGCGGAGGGAGCCAACCCTCCAATACCTGAAAAAGCTGAGAACCATTGCGAGTCAGAAACACGACGAGCGAAAAATAATGAAATTGGAATACGAACGGAGCGATCGGAAAGAAGACTTACTGTAGGGGCTTCATATTTCACAGGAGTATACGGGGCGACTCCGACCACCGCGCCCGTGAACTCCGCGTCGGTGATCTTCTTCAGGGCGGCCTTGTAGTCTTCGGCTTCCCACGACTCCGTGCTAGTGCGAGATGGATCAAGCTTCCCGCTGTACTCGTACATCCAACGTGGACGAGCCACCAGTGGAACCAGGCGCCGCCCAAGCCAGCAATTGTAGAGGTTGATCGGAATCAACCCCTGGTCCTTCCGCTTCTGGATCTGGTCCATCATCTCCGCGACGGCCATCCACTGATCTTCAGGAAGCTTCTTTGGCGCCAGTCGGCGGGGCTCGCTCCTCTCGGCGACGAATTCAGGGAGGGAAACCTTGCCGGAGGGAGTGGCTTCCTTGACGTAGAACCAGCTTTTCTTCCACTCGCTGGCGGCCTTCTTCGGCAGGAGAAGCTTGACGAAGTTGGCCTTCGGCTTCAACTGGAAGGTGACCCCGCCTGCGGCCAGCATCAAGCCGCTGGACGCCTCGCGCCCGATGCGGCCATGGAAGAGCTCCAGCCACAGCGGGAAGTAAGGCCTGCAGCCGAGATAACACCCGCAGAAGGCGATGAAGATCGCTAGCTGCTTGATGCTATGCGGACCAAGATCCGAGGGCTTGATCGCGTAGTACGCGCAGAAGCGGCGGAAGAAGAGCGAAGTGGGGAACCCTAAGCCCCTCTCGAGATGGCTGGTGAAATAGATGAATTCGCCGGGCCGCGGCTTCGGCTCGGTCTCAGAAGAAGGGGGAACTCGCCAATTCCCCTTGCGAAGCACCCCGGCGTCCTCGAAGGATTTCAACTGGGCCGTGGAGCACTTGGATTTTCCCCACGAGCCTTTGGGAGGCGCCATTGAGTGGGAAGCGGAATCGCGCGATGCGAGGAGAATAGGTCAGGGGCGAGCAGGAAGAGCAAATGAGGAAGGATGAAGAATGCGAAGCAGGATTGCGAAGCAGATCCATCACTCCCCTTATATGGGAAAGGTCACCCGCCAAAATCGGGATATCCGTTACCCACGGTAATTGCGCCGTAGTTACCGTTGGAAGCTCCAACGGGTAGTTTGACTGAAGTT
This sequence comes from Avena eriantha, assembly GCA_910589775.1. Lineage (NCBI taxonomy): Eukaryota > Viridiplantae > Streptophyta > Magnoliopsida > Poales > Poaceae > Avena > Avena eriantha. The sequence continues at coordinate 116,031,181 of OU342741.1, forward strand.
GACAGTCCAACTTAGGTGATCCACTCGCTACCCGCCAATCTCTCTTCTCGCCGAAATGACGACTGGGCAACGATGATGTTCATTAAAGTGACGAGTGGAGCTATGGAGAAATTCTCCCCGGCATTAATAGAGTCCATTGCCGATTCGACCGGGCGCCCAAATTGGGCTCGCCTACTTCAAGCACCAAACACCTACGCCTACATCAACAATGGCCTCGGGGACTACTGATGGGGATATGCCTAAGGGGGTATGCTCAGCAGTAGGTTTTGAGTGGGCCGGAAGGCCCGCTAGTATGCCGAAAGTACAGCGACTGGACTTCGAGGAAGGAAGAGGCCCATCGACTGGCGACTAGAAGCCCAGGAGCGTAGCAGAAGCCCAGTCGGATTAGGTCAAAGGCTCCCGGATCCTTATCTTGTTCGGAGGCAACTTGTAAACCCGGGGAGGTGCTTTATATATAAACCTCCCTAGGGTATCGTAGAGACTTACGTTCCATCATATACCCCCTCGAGCGACTCGCTGCCCAGCCGCCGAGCTCGCCACCCCTGTAACTCGCTCTCTCATAATCTAACCTAGCAGGAGTAGGTCTTTACCCTCCGGGGGGGCGAACCTGGGTAAACCCTTGTGCACCTGCCCCCATCTCGCACCGCAGATGGCCGCCAACTCTTCCTCGCAAAACTCTCAATCGTCGCCTATGGCGGCGACTGCCGTGGCCATTTCCACGACAATCCGCCTAACCAATGATAGACGGATGTCCGTTAATTAGTAACAACAGTTATAATAGGATAATTAACAGATCCATCCTCCTTCTCGCTTACCAATGAGAAAGTGGACGAACAACCCAACCGTTGGTAGTTTTATTAACCATTCCATGAGCATTGCACTATTTACTAGTCAGGTATTTAGTCAGATTAAAAGCGGTACTTTAGTTATACTTGTCTATGATCGAGAAACTGGGCTCCAAGTCGTCCATAACCGCGGACACGGCTTTCAGAAAGATTTACCCTGCAGGGATGCACAAATAGCAACACACACTCGGTCAACCTCAGAAAAACCAACTCAAAACCCAACAAGGCATTCACGACAAAGCGATCACAGGATTTAGAAATATTTCAGGGGGCCACCCCATTAAGCTACCCGCAACGAAGCTAGCTGACTCCGAGACGGACTCAAGGTTTGTGTGGATGGCGGTAAACGACTAGGAACCCGAAAGTGTGACTGGGCTTGTCCATACAGCGAAAATGTGTCACGATCCAAAACAGTACAGGTGCTCCTCACACAATCGTAAATAAACAGTAAACATGGCATAAGTACAGGGTAGTGATAAAACCCCAAACTAATTGTGGCCCCAATAAATAGAAATGAATCAAGCTCTGGCTCAGGGGGGGTCCATAAGGCCTCCCGGATGTGGATAGTGCGAATAGTCAAGGAACAGGAATCAAGTACTCGGGGTCCTACGGGACATAAGTGAGCATGAAAAACCAAATAGCAGATATTGCTCACCGGCGCTTCTTTCATTAGTTATCCCATTACTACTCAGGTTAAGTTGTTTAGGTACCTCGTTATCCATCAGACACTCACATACCCTACACATGCTATTCTACGACTCGCATGGCTCAAACAACTCATGTAGTAATGACTCATGGGATGGAGGAACAAGCTTCGGTGGGGTTTAAAAGTAAAGGCTATGCAGTACTTGGGATTCAATTTAATGCAATCAGGACTTAGTGATGCAAGAATAAGATAGAGACAATAGGTACTATATGTATGCAAGCATGTGGTAGTGCTTGCCTGGCAGCTCAGTTGAAGCGAGAGATGGATCTGGGTAGAACTCCTGTGATTCCTGATAATTCTCCTGCTAGGCGTCTATTCGAAGAACCAAACAAACAAGGGCCAACATAAATAAAGTGCACAAGCATATGAATTAAAATGCGACAAGCAAACAAGCATGCCATGATGAATGATGCACAATTTACATGGCAATAATGTAGCATGGCATGGTGCGGTGTGGGGTACAAGAATAAAGCATTTTATTATTTATGTGGTAAAGTTTTATTACCATAAACAGTTCTGATTTTTGATAATGACATGATGCATGCTTCAATTCAGAACAACCAAAACAGTGGTGTCCGCTTTGATGCAACAGATGACAATGGGCAGACGGACACATATTATGGGTACATAGAGGAAATATGGAAACTTGACTATGGACCTACTTTTAAGGTCCCTTTGTTTCGGTGCAAATGGGTAAAGCTGATAGGAGGAGGGGTACATGTAGACCAAAAGTACGGCAACCTTGCTCTGTGGGGGATTCTGCTGGGAGAAGAAGGAAAAGGAAAGCTCGACACAATAGTGGCATCTTTGAACACCTTAGCACATGCCCCGCAGCTGCTGTTGTGGCCAGATCCTGGGTGAGAGTAGAGAGAAGAAGGATGACACAAGCCATGGTGGAGCTCAAGAATCTCTCATATGCTAGGAATGTGGTTTGGATCACTGCTGAAGACCTGAAAAGAACCCTGGACGCAAACGAGCTGAGGCTAGTGGGCAATGGCGAGCAGGCTCTAGTAGTCGCTATTGATTGAGGAGGGTGTCTAGGTGTTTTCAGTAGTGTGGTCTCGGAGTAGGTTGCTCCAGTTTGGTGATGTATGTGGAGGTCTTAGCCTCTGGGTGCTGTGTTTGTGTTTTCTGGCTGCTACACTCTGTAGTCGCTCGAGTTTTGTAATAACGCTGTAAGACAGGGGTAGTTTCAGTAATGGGAACCGGGGCGTGAGCCCTTTTCATCTAAAAAAGATAGGACTAGAGTGGTTAGAAAAACTATCTATGTATAAGGACCATTAGAAGCGCGCCTAAAAGCACGCGCAGGGCCGATTGGTTCCCGCGTTTTCTCCCTCGCTTATTTCGGGAAAGATGGGAAGATTCGTGGACCAGAAATGGAAAACTGAGTTATGTCCGAGCGACCTCGCGTTTACTTAAATCTAAGTCGATCTTGATGTAGTCACGTCCCTATCTCTAAGGACCATTAGATTTTTTTTTGTGATATGAAGGAACATTTGACTTGACCTACCCTTAATTAAAAAAACGAGATACGTTGGTAGAAAAGGGTGGTAGAAAAAGGATGGGCCGGCCTGCTCGCAAGAATCCTCTATATCCTGTATATCCTGGCACAAGGCAGGCGAGCGAGCAACCCAAACCCTAAGTAGGAAGATCACGTACTCCCCACGGGTTGAGGATCATGGTGCCTCTTCTTCTTCTTCGACAGGGGGCGAGGAGGATCGGTGGCTCCCTGATACAGCGAACCCAGGCGGCGGTCACATCACCGGCGGTTGCAGAGGAGCGATGCCGGCTCATCGTGCCAAGGCGCATGTACAGCACCGAGGAGGTATCCTATCCAAAGCTGACATCCTTTCTCCGGCATGATTTCCGGCTAGTTGTTTTGCTGTGCGAATACCTCACGAGATCAAGGATCTAGCGACACCCCAACAGCAAGTGCGCTAAGATGGTCTCTCTTTGTGTTGGAGCATCTCTAACCCATCCTCCAAAAGTTAGAGAACTAAAAGCCTCCTTATAATAGATGAGTAAAAATTTTAAGCCTCAAAATTTTGATTCTTATGTGCCCATTCAAACAACCACCATGTATGTATTTGAAATATACAATATTTGACATAGTTTGTACATAGATTTAAAATATAGATAAAACTATTACTAAAACCTAAAACATAGATTTAAAACCTAAACTAGTCGTCATCGCCGTCGCCGTCGAGGTCACCGCCACCTAGTCGTCGAGCCTATCCAGCCACCTCTCGAAGGAGGAGTTGGAAGAGTTATTGTCTTAGAAGTCAATGACCGGAGCGGAGGACGAGAACAACCCCGGAGCGGAGGAAGAAGACGGCCCCGGAGCGGAGGAAGAGGACAGCGTGGCGGCGGTCGAAGACGAGGCCGCGTGCCGTGCGGAGTACTCCGCGTACTTCTGCACCTCCGTCGCCATGCGCCCTGGATTGAGCCGCCACAGCTCTGCCATGTACGCCTCCCCGACAACCTCGGCCTCGAGGCGCTCCCGAGCCTCGCGGTCCTCCCGCGCAAGGCGTGCTGCGTGGCCGTGGCTAGGAGGGGAGAACATCTCCGACACCTCGTCGCCGATGCCTAAGGGGAAGTTGAGGTCACTGCAGGCACTACTGCGGAGCCGTAAGTTCTCGACGTCGTGTGCACACGCCGCCTGCTGCGAGGACTAGAATGTCCCTAGCCAGATCTGGCGGCCGGTGTTCTGGTCGGTGATCTCCGACACCCACGTCCTCCATAACCAATGCGCATGGCGTGGTAATGGCCCGTACGTGCGGTGCCGTCTCGAATGGCGTTGCGGATGGGCGGAGGAGAATGGCGGCGGGACGAACCAGCCCTCTCTGGCCGGCGGCGAGGAGGGTGGTGGAATGGTTGGGTGGCTGGAGCGGAAGCTAAGTGGTGCTGCATTAGCAAGTAGGAACACATGAGATGTTTAATTTATCTATGATGTTTTCATATCTTGAAGCATTTCCTCTTCTCCGTTCTGCAGTTCGTGGCACTAGTTAATGACTTATTTTTCATGTGTTGAGTGTTAACTGCAGGAAGCTTCTTCAAGTATAGTACATCCATGTAACATGCGCCTTAATTAGCAACAGAACATATGTTGGGATTTGTAGGTGCTAGCTTGTACTCCCTCGTTGAGGCCATTAATATGGTCCGGAGGGGATATCAAACTTCAGTTGGCAGTATTTATTTAGCACAAAATCGTATTGTTATGTCCTAAAACTTGACGTCTTTTACCTCTTTGTTCTCCATGGCTTACTGCTATTTATTTTCCTGTGCAAATATCTAGCGAGTGATAGGCAAGCAAATATTTATTTTGCTGTTCCTTGCGATCTAAACTTCAACATTTATTAAGACAACATCTAGATGGGTCTCCGTTCCGTTAGAAACAACAGCGAGATTTCTTTTTCTAAAAAAAAAGAGCGAGATTATTACCTTATTTTTCCTTGTTGATCCTAGGATGAATTTTACTCATCGAGTCTTTAGGAGGTAACAACACACAAGATGTTTAATTTGGCCCTTGTGCTTGATCCCGTTCATAGTGCAAGTCTATTTCAGAAGAAGCACGCTAGCGGCTAGCACAACTGAACGCTTGTGAAATCTTTCACGTGTTTAGTGTTAACTGCAGGAAGCTTCTTCAAGTCCATGGAACAGGCCCCTTAATTAACTAGCAACCAAACATTTGTAGGGTTTTGTTGGTGCTATTCTCTATCAAACTTGAGCTGGCAGTATTCTTGCTATTACTGATCTACTATGTGTATCTGCAGGGTGCTGGTGAAGGTCACGTCCAGCAGAAGAAAGATCTGTGTGCTAGATTGCGTGAATTTCGGCTAGGCTTAAAACAGTACAGTATTATTACCAAAGTGACATATGCAGATATAAATCGTTTCTCTATTTCTTCCTTGTTTTACAGGATCTCGTTAATTTCACCTACCTGCAGGTTCGATGATGGGTTCATAAAATACCTTAACGGTGCGTTTGGGCTATGGGCGGTTTATGCAATATGGTATAGAGATTTTCTTGATGAAATGGATAGAGCTCAGACCATTAAGAAGAAGTGAAGACAACATGGTGTTATGTTTGATGGAGTTTCACAACACGCCAACTGGGTTGTCGGAGAGTTGCCTCTGCCCTCTATCGCCTTTTATAGTGTATTCTTGTATTTTGCAACCGAACAATTTCGTTTTTTTACGAAATGGGGAGCGGAGCCCCCCGGCCTCTGCATCAAGCGATGCACACAATCTTTATTTATTACTAGAACCACATTGTTTGGCAAAGACCATTACAAAGATCATATAAACCGGAACCACCAAAACAAAACACTGAGCAAGAATGATAACCGTATCGCCAACTCCCCAACGAGATCTATAAAACACCTATCTACTTGTTTCGATACCGCCTCATGGTCACTCACACTGTTGCCACTCGCCAAGAGAAGATGGAGTGCCTTGGCGTGGAGGCTTGAACTCAAGCAAAAGGAGCCCTAGAACCGCACAACATATCCATGGAGTAGCGTCCACGCACCCGTTCCGGAAGTCGCCGCCTTCATAATCTTCTGCCAACCCGTCGTCATCATGTAGATCGATGCACAAACTCTCGCCGCACCAGCCCCCCCCCCCCCTGCGGTAGCCGCTCCATCCCTCATGCCGCTTCCATCCAACGCTGCTCCACAGGTGATGCTCCCAGGAGAGAACGCGATACCGACACCGTCGCACCGCCATCGCCCGACCCAAAGATCTTAGGGTTTCTCCTGGAGTAGCATGAGTGAGGTCGACACTAGTTGTCTGGCGATGCGTTCATCAAGGTCATGGCGTGGTAGCGCCGCCATCGCCCGCCAATCAGCACGGTTTTCGCCGGCACCTAGGTCTTCCCGCCTCGCAGACGGGACTAGATGATGGATCGCGAGATCTGCCAAACCAGCCTCAGGCTGACTACCTTCGACGGAGAAGTAGGCTGCCTTCGCCATCTTACTCATGTCTCTGGACTGATCCTAACCTCCATGGTGTCGCCGTCGGAGTTGTCGAGATGCAACGAGAAAGGGAAGCCCATCCGAACCCATAGGGGCCAGATCGGCCCGCTGTTAGCCCTGCCTGCAACTGCGTCGCTGCCGCCATCAACACACCGGAGATCGGCCGGCGCCATCCCGCACACCACGCCTTCCGCCGCGTCGCCGCCTCACCAACACGCCGCCGCACGCCGTAGATCCGACGGCCACAACACGGTGGCGAAACAGCCCCGCCATGGTGCCAGACGGCCGCACCATGCCCCAACGCATGGGATCCAGCCCGCATTTTCACCCAGGTGCGCGAGAGGACGAAGGATCCCTGCCGCCGCTGGCGCCGTCCAGGCTTTGCCCGACCGCGCCCTCTGGCAGCGACGGAGGAGGGGGAGAGAGGTGGAGGGGGGCTTGGGGCGGTGGGATTTAGGGTTCCCGTGGAGTTTTTTTCCGACGTGAACAGTAGGAGCTCTGCTTTTATGCATTAAGAGAGGAGACAAAAAAAGTACAGGATGTAAACACAGCTTGAACCAAGCCGGCACTAGAGAAATAGAGAAAACAAGGATCTAATCAAGTGATGAACGCTAGCTGCTCAAAAGAGTGCAATATATGCTCTCACTCTATATATCTAATCAAGCCCCAAGGAGGGAGGAGTATCTGATGTTGAAAGATGTGTTGGTTTCATTCATTCCACATGTTCCAAAGGGAGTTAGTATCTAAGGTAAGTCATTAAGAAAGCTGCAGCTCTGGCCACCAAGCAAGGATATCTGTTGACAGACGAGAATGCCGCTGAGCTGCTGATCGTCTTGTAACAGCTCATGCCAGACTTCCCTAGTAAAAGGGCAGGTGAGGAAGAGATGTGGTGCATCTTCAGTGATCTTTATCTTAGCAAAGAGAGCACTTATATTATCACAGGCCTAGAAGGTTCCATATCATGTGTTACAATATCCTAGACATGGTCAGGCAGGTTGTTTCTCCAGATGCAACTGCCCATCGAAATCGCGATCTTAGCTAGTGCATCAGCAGACCTATTGCTCTCTCTCTTAACAAGAATAACATGAAACACATGCGAGGCTTTGAGCAGCCTTTTAGTGCTTTAGCAACCGCAGCCTAGTCCACTTCGAGGCAGATCTTGTTGTAGCCCAAACCCTCGGCGGGTTTAATGCCAATCAGCGCGGCCTTAGCTTCGGCCTCCTCGGCGTCTTTGTAGTCCTTTACAAGAGAGCACACCGCGAGAATCACCCGACCTCTGTTGTTCCTCACAATCGCACCGGCACTGCTCGGAAGGAGAGGGTTAATGAACGATGCATCCATATTTAGCTTTTTAGTGACCCCTCTCCCACACCCCTCTCCCGCACCCGCGCGGGGGTACCACGCCGCGCCGGGCGGGCCTCCCTCCTCCCCGGCCGACCTCCCTCTCGTGAATCTCCCGCCCGCCGCCGCCCGGGGCGTCACCGGGCAAAGATCTGGCGGCGTGGCGGCAACGGCGGTGACCCTGGCCGCGATCTGGCGTGGTGGCGGCGGCATCCGCGCCCGCGCTGGTTTGGCGGTGGCGTCGTGGCTGGCGGCGGCTAGGGGTCCTTGGCCCAGATGGCTACGCGCGGCGGCGGGAATCCGTGCCTTCGGGCCGAGATCTATTCCGTTCATCGCCGACGCCGGCGCCCAGGATCTCCGGGTCATGCTCACGACGCTAGGGCGCTTGGGGCTATTGCCCCTGGCATGGTGGTGGTGACTTCCTTCTCCGTCGGAGTGGTCGGCCAGGGGATCTTGCCGCTATGCGGCAGATCCTGCTAGTTTCCGGCGGGTAGCGTGGGGGCTGCTGGCTCAGTTTCAATAAAGGGGGTGGTCCTCGGATCTCTCTCGCACCAAGACAAAGATCTACTTGATGCGTGTCTCCATGGATCTGGCCGGAGTGTATGGTTCCGGAAGGCTCCGCCGACGAACTCCCATGGACGCATATGCCTGGAGTTTGCTGGATCGGAAGGAATTCGGTCATGTGCATCTGTGTTTTTTGTTGGCCGTTTGGTTTCAGTGGGGGCGTGGTGAAGCTCTGCTACTTGTTACCATCATGCGACATGTCTTTGACGATACACATGGTGAAGTTAGATGTGGAGAATGTCATGAAGGCAGAGACATGTGGGCGAGCTATGGTGGATTGAGTCTATATGGTGATGAGGATTTGGCTTGGTTATCTGTGACTCGCAGCAGCGTCTGTTGGAGGGGGCGACATCACAGGAGGAGTTCACAGTCTTACCTTGTAGGGTGAAAACCCAAGGTTTGGCCTTCATTGGTTGTGCCTGGCAATGGCCTTGCAGAAGGCATTGCTTTGCGAGTGAGGGCTTTCTCCAGGGTGAAAACCTAGATCTTTGATCGGGCGATGACAGCGCTTGTGCATTTTTTCCTTCTTGGAGGCGTCGCTTTTGAAGGGGTTGGACTTCTGGTGTTGTTTTGGTGGTGGTAGTGTCGCTGCTGCCGAGGATCGGATTTCTGCAGCGGGACTTTTCTTTTTTGTAATTATTCTTCTTTTTTTCGGCTGTGTGCATCCGTATTACCATTAGGGTATGCGTTTTTGCAGAGGCTGGGTGTAATTGGTATCCGTGTGATATTAATATATGCTCATTTCCAAAAAAAATCCATGTTTAGCTTGAGCCAACCCGAAGGAGGAGGCATCTAGGAGGTCAGTGTAGTCTTCTGCTTCAAAGCCACCGAGCTGAAATGGGGCGAGTCCATGGGTGACTTGCCCTTGGTGTCTTCAGGTGTAGGGAACATGATGTGGGTGTGTTGGCATATGATAAAAGGAAAGAGACAGAGTTGGAGATCGATTCCCATCCTTTGTTGTGGACGATATCATTCCTCAAGTGCCATGTCCTCCACACGAGAAGAAAAATCTTAGACCTAGACTCGTTGTCCACCTGGTCTAGGAGATGCATGAGCCAATCTTTGCCTGTGTAGATGAACATGCTGTCCGGAGGGAGGCCCCAATGGATCCTCATGGAATGGCGGAGGTCAACTGCTCTTGTGCAGTGGGTAGTGGCATGATGGGCATCTTTTGTGCCACCGCCGCAAATGCTGTAGCATTCACTGGTCTCTAGGTTACTTTTGTGCTTGTTATTTCTTGTAGCCAGCGTGTTGGTCACGAGTCTTCACCCAAAGACACGATCTTTGGGTGGATATTCTAGATGCTAGAATCTTAAAGGCAGTGCACTACCCTTCCATGGAATTCTGGATGCATCGGTTGGAAGCTATCCCTCACAAGTCTGGCGATCTCTTTGTGAGGGTGGAGATATACTAAAACAAGGTCTGATCGGAAGAATTGGATACGGGGCTACCACTCACATATGGAACTCTAATTGGTCGCCAAGGGACTTTAATCTCCGACCCTTGTGTCCCATTTTTGAAGACGCACCACACTTGGTGTCGAAACTTATTTGTCCCGCTACTCGTACCTGGAAAGTGAACATGCTCAATAAGTTCTTCCACCCGATGGATGTGGAGGTGATTACCCCACAACCTGACTTCTGTTCATGGAATTATGAGAATACATGTGTCTTCACGGTCAGATCGGCTTACAGAATGGTGGTTAAGACAAAAGACCGTCGAGAGAGCTGACTAGATGGTCGATCTGAAGCTTCCGTTATTAAGGACAGACGGTGCCAATGGAAACAACTATGGAAAACAAAGGTCACTCAAAGCTACGCATCTTTGCGTGGAGATTGGCAAGATCCTCTCTCCCGACGGGTCAAGAGAGAGTCCGTAGACACATGGCTACGTCTGATGTTTGCCCCATATGTTGCACTATAGCGGACTCGTGGCGCCATTCTTTGTTGGAGTGCAACATGGCTAGGGCCGTATGATCCCTCGCAGATGAAGAGATCTTCGAACATCTACTTGTTGATGGCACTGATGACCTCACGCTATGGCTAGTGTCACTTTGTGAAACACTAAGCCAAAGCAACTTTATTCGGGCGCTGACGAGTTTGTGGGCGATTCTGTGGGCAAGAAGGTGTGCGATACATGAGGATGACTTCCAGAGTCCCCTCTCGACCCATCTGTTCATAGAAAGATTTGTTGCGGATCTTGGTTTGATCAAGACAAAGGGGAGACAATCGTCTGCACTACCTCAAGCACAAGTCAAATATGGATACCTCCTCCAACTGGTTCTATGAAATTCAACACCGATGTCGCAGTTGCTAAAACACTGACACGATGGGGGTGGTGTGCCATGATGAAGTGGGAACTTTCCAGGAGCCTCGGCGATTGTTTTCGAGGGAGTCACTAACCCACCAACTCTTGAAGTTTATGCGTGTAGAGAGGCCCTGGGTCTAGCGAAGGATCTACACATATAGCAGACGAAGATCGCTGCTTCTGATTGCTTAACTGTGGTGAATGAGATCAATACCTCTCGATGCGAGGAGGGTACTGCATGATCCTCCGAGATATAGCCCAACGGACGGATCATTTTCGTATGACTATTTTTGGTCATGAACGATGCGAAGCCAATGCTGAAGCTCACAATCTTGCTAAATTTGCTACTTCTCTAGATTTAGGACGCCATGTGTGGCTTAATGATCCCCCGATTTTCTTTATATCCCCAGAAACATTATTGTGAAATAAAAGCTTCGGTCGTTCCCTCAAAAAAAAAAAAAACTAGCCAGCGGAAAGTTGCCCTGTTTAGTAGATAGGGAAAAAAAAGACCCGATCGATTGCAACCGCAACCGCGTGGATTTCGTATACTAATTTGGATCGATCTCACAACTCGTACGAGTCTACGATCCAAAACCTAGATACTCTCGCGCGCCGTCGGCCGTCGGGACTGCGATCTGCGGCTGCGGCAATTCCCCAAGTCCTAGTACCACGAGTATTTCTGGACGCCGGCACGCTGCTCGGTCGAACGCCTCAAGATTTCCCGGACACCGGCACGCCCCTCACCACAAGGTTCCGGCGATCGAGCTGCGTTCGCGCATCGGCAATCATCTGAGAAGCTGATTTTCTAAGATTTCGGGATACATATGTATAGCATCTTGAGATTACATAGTTAAATACACATAAATTATGAACATATATTTTTATGACTATTCGTGTTTTCTGCAATGAGATTATTGGAACTATGATTCTAGCACCGCGTATAGGTTTTCTTACCCATATCGTATATAGCCAATTGTGGCACTTGTATTTTCTCTAAAGTGGATGAAGATGACATAGTCGTTCATGTCATTAAGGAAGCGTAGGCCACAACAAAAGTCAAACAAGTAATATTGTAAGTTCTTTTTATACATATTTTAGACTATTGGTTACTTATGCAATTTTCCATCTTAATCTTCAATTACATATTGTTTATTTCTTCTATATTGTATTACAATGCAAATTTACAATTTCGTGTAGAACTGTTAAATAGATTTCATCTAGATGGCCGTACATTTTTGGGTGTGGCATTTACCTGTTGATAAAATCCTAAATGTCCTAAATCCGCCACTGCATGTGCGTCTCCGCATTGTGTGTGTAAATGTAATGTTCCGAAAGAAATCGATACTTTTAATAGCCCGTGTAAAAAGTAAAAAACAATGTCCTGGAAAATCAATTTTTAGCTCCAAATTTTGAATTTTTACACGGGCCAAAACAAAAGCCGGGTTTTGGTGGAATGACTTTGTGCGCACATAAAGGTGAACACATGAAATTTTTCCCATTTCAAAATGCGTTTTAAAGAAGGGGAGCCTATACTCCTGGGTGCAAAGATGCGCCTGGATTTTACCTCCCTCCAAAGCAGGGTTGAAGTGAAGAAATGAAAGTAGTTGGTCAGGGTTCATAATCTTTAGGCTCACTCTACCGAGATATTACCCCCACATTGAAACGATGGAGATTGACACTTCCAGCTCTAGGCACTCCTCATGGTGAACGGTGGGATGACACACATTCATAACTTCCCTTTTACCTAGATGATTGAGGAAATGGCCTCTTGACCGTTCCACCTAATCGCTAATTATCTGCAGGCAGCAACGATGGCGGCGCTTCTTCGACAGGGGGCGAGGAGGATCGGTGGCTCCGTGCTCCAGCGAACCCAGACGGCGGTAACATCACCGGTGGTTGCGGAGGAGCGACGCCGGCTCGTGCCAAGGCGCATGTTCACGACCGAGGAGGTATTTTAACAAAAAAAATTACTAATGACTTCTTAAGTTGGTCTCTCTTCTATTAGAAAGGGGACAAGACTACCTTTTCTTCTTTTACAGGAAGACCAAGTCTTCTTGAACCATCTCCTCTTTTGCTTGCTGCAATTCCTAATAATTTATTTCCTAAGCATGCTATCGACTAGCCCAACCAAACACGTGCGATTATGTTAAAATTTTCCTGTGGGAAGCTACTTCATCCATCCTTTAATTAGCAACCGAACATGTGTAGGTCATTGGCTGCATCTATCTGTGCATGTAGGTATGCATGACTCTGTTTATTTGTATAAGGCCTCACTATTATTATTCTTATATATTACTACATCCGTTTCGTTCCTAAATGCAAGCCGTTCTAGCAGTTTAAATTTAAACTACTGAAAAGGCTATATTTTAGAACAGAGGGAGTACCAATCAGTTTACACTTAAGTAGTGATATATAAATTAATTATCATGTGTATCCAGGAAATCAAGCGTGAATACGAGCGGAAGCTTGACGAGGAGCTTCGTGACCGATTCAGGCGCCTAAAACCGCATCAGAGATTCTGGTACAATACTAAACATACACAAATATAAATTATTTCTTCTTGTTTTCCTGTTTGACATTTGACCTACCTGCAGGGAATTGGTCAAGATAATTCCGGGAAGAAAAATCGTTAACGTTGTGGTAGGGACAACTGCGCTTGGTATACTAACCGCTGCAGCAATAGACGTGAAGTAGGCCGAGATGAAGGAAACAAGAGTACACGACATGTTTGGGAATGTTATCCAGCATTATATATTATTATCACTATTCCGAGGATGTTTATGATATGACATGTTTTTCGAAAATATTTGATGATTTTTGAAAATTTCAAAAGCGGGCTCCATGGATCCTATCCTCTAAAAGGATTTTCCGCTGAGTATGACTGCTATTTGTGTGATCTTGTGTGAGATGCATGGTATCTAACTGATAAGTTGAGTGGGTTGGTTTGGATCCAGATGGAGATGGAATTGTTCTTTCTCATCTTAAATGGTGCCCGTCTCGAATATATACATGAGGAACTCATCTTATATTGTTCAACTAATCCATATTCCAAACAGAAGCAAATGACTTGATCTTTTCTCCTGTCCCGAAGAAAGAATAACTATGACTAAGGTTGCCAGCAACATCTTGTTAGCTCAAGATTAGCGTGGGAATGCTTGGGTGAGTCTGGCATGGTGTTGTAATTTATGATGAGAAATCCCTCATGCATATATAACTAGTTTCCTTGCAATATGGTTGTGTCAGATGCCATATAGGTATTTTTGGAGACATGATGAAAAACAATATGCCTACGTGCTAGGGGAAATCTGATCTTTCCATGTATAAAAAAAGGGCAAAATGCAAAAAAAAGCATGACATAGCTAGTGGCGTGTACCCTGTGCACATGGCAAAATCTACAGGAATAGTAATTTAGTAAAGGAACTTGAGGCGGCCAGTTCGTCGTGATGGTGTGTTTGCTGTGTGTCCTCGGCGGTCAGTTCACCGTGTATCGTCATGGAATGCACATGGCAAACCATATGTCAGCTCGCTGTTGTGCGCCTGCGCAGTCACTTTGCCGTGTGTCCCAACATAAACAGAGCTTCGTTTAACTTCGACCCACCCAATTCTAGGCTTCTGTTTTACCCGTTGTGGGTCGAATCAATGGCACTCGAATACAACGGGATTTAACCCATTACCGAAACCATAATTCAGCTCGTATATACCCTCGACTCTACCATAGTAATGGAGCCCTTTTGAGCCTTCATACAAGACCCTGCTATTTGTTGTATTTTGGTTATGCCGGCGCTATGTGTACTCATGGTTATGGAAGTGAAACCCATTCACGTCATAAGCATCGAATGCGTTGACGGAACAGTTAAAGCCCTTGGCGATTTTCTTCAATTTTGATTTCATCTCTTTGTCCTTTTTTTTTCCTACAAGTTTAGTAGGAGAAGTGATGGAAAAACAATATGCCTAGGTGATGCCGACCCATTTGTTATGTCGTGCTCATCTTTGGGCACTAAAACCTCCCTCGACATCAAGAAATGCTTTCGTCGACATCAATAAATGTGTGCCCCAGTGCCCAATAGTTTCAAGATAGCTAGCTAGGGATAATGCATTGGGAAGAAATGCTTGTTTGAAAACCCTGTAAAAGTAACTCGAGGAAAGTAGGTATGCTTTTGGATAAAGGTTCTCGTATGTCGTACGACCCTATTTTTGAGACTCAAGCTAGCCTAGTTTTTTTTTTTTTTGACTTAGATGGGTCGTCGATCGATCGATCGAAAAGTGATGACACGCATTGACGCATTATTGTCCATGCATGCCAAGCCGAGGGCAAAGGTGAGCTAAGTGCAGAGCCCTGGATCATCAAGTTTACCTACCAGCAGCTAGGTGGAACCTGTTGGTCGCCCACACGCACGTCGTGCACTGCCTCGTACGTACCCACCAAGGAAAAACCCGGCGGCATGGCAATCTCGCCCTCGTAGCTTCCTCTTCGTTAGAGACGGATCGGAGCTTTTGACCATCGTCGGCGGTACGGCACGGCACGGCACGGCGAGCTCTCATACGTACACGAGGTTCTTGCATTGGCACTAACAATTATTCGTCAATCCTTGATGCATTTCTGCAAGGAGCTCATGGCGTTTTGTGGAGGTACGCCGGCCAGAGGCATGATGGGGCCATGGGGGGCGTTCAGGCTGCTGGTTGAGGAAGAAGATAATGCATGAGGGACGTGCCAGGCCATTCACGACGGAGCGGTGGTTGACGACAGATTCTGATTTTTTTTTTTGAGTCTCAGTGTCGCTCTGCCACGTCGAATCTAATCCTATCCTAGTCAGCGCGTACAACTTCTGTAACTCGTCCGTACGTACGTAGGTTGCTGTTGCTGCGCTAACCAAGTTCCTCAACGCGGTCGAATTGGGACATCGGCAGCAGTAGCCATCGGTGACGGCGACTATGGCGGCGCTTCTTCGACATGGCTCCAGAGACGCCTTCTCAGTTCTCACCACGGAGGTAACTTAACCAAAGCTCACATCTTTTTCTTCTTGGCATGATTTCTGGGATCTAGCGACGTATGCTCGAATTAGTGGCCTATCAGAATACAGGTAGCAACCATACACACTTGGCTGAGAAATCGGAGTAAAATCGGCTTGTTTAGATATAGATATGTACAGTGACGGAGGCAGCCCGCTCAAGTGCCTGGGCAAGGTTCGTTGAGTGTGATGCTGCTTTGTTTTTGCCCCAGCAAAACATGATACTAATCACCGTGTCACAGCATTATTTAGTGTAGAGTTGCCGGAGCAGCCCGGGCAGCTGCCCGGGGTCGCCGGGCCGTAGTTCCGCCACTGGATATGTATCTAATAGTAAAATCTGTTATATATCTAAACAAATCAAATCAGAGTCCATTAATTTGGACTGAAGACAGTATATATCATTAATACGCAGTCCTGGCTCGTGAGGAAAACATATGTTACGTATCTTCGTAGCCTCAGATCGCGTGTTGTAGCTAGTGGTATAGCTGACAAGTGGTATCAGAGACTAGTCTTAGCAGGTAGAGAGGGATGCTGAAGGAGTCCGGTGACCCGTCCAAGAAGGCCGCCGACGCCGGGGACGGGAAGAGATCCCGACCTGAATCGCCATCCTCTGCCGGGGCACAACGCTTGCTCATGGCCCCGCGCTCGGCGCGCAACGTGGGCGGCGGGTCAAGCACCAATTGGCCCGTCCTAAAGAGAACCAACTACAACTCCTGGTCACTGCTGATGAAGGTGATCCTCCAGGTGCGACACCTGTGGGACATCATCGACCTGAGAGAAGGCGACTACGATGGCAATCGCGCGGTGCTGGAGGCGATCTTCCGGGTTGTGCCGCCGGAAATGATTATGATGCTCGCTGTCAAGAAGATGGCGAAGGAGGCGTGGGATGCGATCAAGACGATCCGCGTCGGGGCAGATCGGGTCCGCGAGGCGAAGGCACGGAACTTCTGCAAGCAGTGCGAGGATCTTCGGTTCAAACCCGGTGAGTCGGTCGATGATTTCGGGTTGCGGCTGCAGGAGCTGGTTCATCAGCTGGACGTCCACGGCGATCCCATCGACGACAAGAAGGTGACCCACATCCATCAGCAGGCCAAGCCCACCTACCACGCATTCGTTCATAATTAGCCTCTTTTAAGCCTAGTGTTTCTCTGAACTGGTTCAACCCGTCTTGAAACCAAATAACCCCACCCTGCACAAAGCAGACGATAACCTATGACGATGATTGGGCTGAAACCTTAGCGCTGCCGCCGAGCGTCTAGCCTCTGGTGCCACCTGCCATGGAGGGCCCAAGGTGGTGGGTTATTCGTTGCTTGATTTTGGTGGATGTTGGCTCGTGTGAGGCGATGCGCTAGTGACTGCATGTAAGAGGACTCATTCTAACTCTAACTTTTTTTTTGCGTGTAAAACTAGATCTTTATTAAATAGGTGGCACTACAAACAACTCAAGCTCAATCTCTGAGAAGACACTCGGGACCTGAACAGAACCAAATCGAAGTACGCTGCTCCGTCCTAGCAAAGTTTGCTAGACAGTGGCTCGCCCTAACCTGTGAACGATCTACTTTTACAAAGTTACAGATTCTACCTTGATTCGCTAGCTCTTTAATTTCAGATACAATATGTATGAATGGAGAACGATCTTGTATCGGGTTCCTAACTGCCGCAATAAGTTGCAAGCAATCAGTCTCAATCTGAATCGGCAGCTGGCTTTGGTGAAGAGCGAAGTCAAGACCCTCTGAACATGCGAGAAACTCTACTTCCAATGCATCAGCGCACGAAAGCAAGAAGCGACAGGCTCTGAAGATAATATGTCCATCAGCATCTCTAAGAACACCATTCCAGTACCACCTGTACCGTTCTCAACTTTCTACCATCAATCCAACCATCGGCTGGCTTGGACCAAGGTTTATCAGGGGGCACGTTGTGGTGGTCTTGAGCAGTGCATCACTAGCATAGGTTGTTTTCACTTCAAAAGTTAACTGAACCACCAATAGCAGGTAGCGGTTTGTCATGTGTGGCTTCATTCCGAGAATGCCAAATCCTCCAACAGAGTAACATCACAATAGTGATCATATTTTCCTGTATAGAGAGAATAACGGACCGGAACTAGGACACTGTCGGAACCTGGATGTCTGTATCAGTTGGAATAACCCAAAGTTGACGCATAGTAGAACACAGGTGATAGCATGGGGCATTTGTATAGAGCGTGCACCATATCCTCCTCCCTCAATACCAGGAGCTTTTCATCCCACGGTGACGTTCATTACTCTCAGTAGCCAATGCATTAGATGCAGCCTTCCAAGATAATAAACTCTTCACTTTGGGAGGGACTGAAGAACGCCAAATTCGTGACCAACAGGGACAATCTCCATCTGGTATAACACTTGATGTACTAATTAAAAACACACTGCTCTGGAAGTTCCTCAAGCCCCAGTCTATACGCACTACGAACTGAGAAGAGACCATTCTTCTCCGGTTGCCATGCAAGTGTGTGTGCTTGTCGTCTTCTGGATGGCTGTATTTTAAGAATTTCTGCCGCGTCAAAAGGGTAGAAAGTGTTCCTGACCAATTGTTCTTTCCTCCCATTCTCGTCAATAAGTTCAGAAACGCGCCGGATTCTTTTGTTCCCTCGTGGAGTAAGGGTTTTTCCATAAGAGTTTCTTGGAATCCAGCTATCGCGCCAAATCTTAATATCATTACTATTACCGACACGCCATATGAGGCCTTTCTTTAGAAGATCCAACCCAAAGGTACTTGCTGTCCAAGTAGACGATTGGGAGCCAGCGAACACAGTGTCAACCAAGTTACCATTCGGATAATACCGAGATTTCACAACACGAGCACATCAACCATCAAAAAAGGCAATACTCCGCCGTGCTTGGCGTGCTAGGAGAGCTTGATTAAAGAGCCTCATCTCTATTTCTACTACGTATAAAGATGCAAACAAAAATTTCTCTAGACGTACCCCACAAACAGTACACAACCAGACTAATACCACACGCCAAGGCCCACTACCCAGACAACGGTGTGCATTTAGCAATTTACAATAGAGGACGGACTACTTATCCCGTAGCGCAAAATACAAACGCCCCGCACCTGTCTGATTTATAAAAAAAAAACTGATCGGTCAACAAAGCAAAGAATAAAATAGGAAAGTGATCACGGTAACCGCGCCATCACAAGGAAACTGATCACGATAATCTCGCCATCACCAGATGCACCGATGCCCTCCCCGACATCCAGTATGACACCCTCGCAGAGAACCTTCACGGCGTCCTCTGTGCTGAGATCCTAGACGACTCCTTTGTCCGCGTCGCCTGACTGGACGAAGACGCCCAGTCCGTGAACCTGGACGAATACGCCCGGACAACGCCAACGCCTCGCCCTCGACCTGGACGACGGCGCCCTTGCGGCGCCCCTGGACGCCCGAAATATAGCTTAACCACGCCACGGGAATATAGCTTAACCAGCCCCTGCCCCCGAAGTTCCTCTCCACTGCACATAGCCACATCGCAATCGTGTTGTGCTGCAGGTATGTGGTGTTCATAAAATCCCAATGATGTTTGTCTTTGCACTTGAGACCATTTACTTTCTTACGTGGCGTTGCTGTAAGTAGAACACTCACTCCATATAGTCATACTTGTGCTTTTTGGCAGAAGATATGATTGCTTGACTATTCTATACAAATTAGATAACAACATACATGCAACAAGTGCAATCGAGGAAAATATTCATAGCACCCTTTTTGTTTTCCACACGGCTATCTCCGATAGTTAAGTGCTCCAAAATTAGGCAATCAAAACTGAACAAGCCAACATGTAGTTTCTCCTAGACATATGTGTATTTCATCTCAAGAAATGTCTAGAATGATAACTTCCATTGTCAGCGTGAAGGAAACTGATGCTGATAAATAGTTGTACCATATCAAATGGACACAAGAGCAACAAACATGAAAATGAGATAGTGCAGATTCAGCACAGGGTGAAAAAATAAACCAATGAAAGCACTTAATTACCTAACATCATTGACGAAACTTTATATGTTGTGGAGTTATATTTGAATTTCTCAATAGTAAAAATGTAGCAGTCAAGGTGCCCGACCTATCACAGTTTGCAAATAAACATTAAACCAATAAGAGGTACATTTAGGAATATAAGATAGATAACAATCTTTTTTATTTTCCACACAGCTATCTCCGATAATTAAGTGCTCCAAAATTAGGCAAACAAAACTGAACTAGCCAACATGTAGTTTCTCATAGACAAATGTGTAATTCAGCTCACCGTGGTGTCAAAACTGAACTAAAGCGCTTCATGTGTGTCTTCCCAAAGTCTACGCCCATATAAGAAGCACTTTCCTGGAAGAAAATAGGAAACATGTCATATTGTTTACAAGTAATAAGAACAAAAAGGTCGTACTCATCACCACATTGAATGACTCAACATACACATACTACAGAGAATAAAATGCACTAACGTCTGTTAGATAGTGGAGTTCATATTCTTGCAGTGGCTGCATCGCAGCTGCATGGGGAACGAATAACATATCCTGATGAATTGCATTCTTACACTGGATAGACAAAAATGAACTTCCTAATTGCCCATACTTTGGTAAATCATTTCACGAGTTAGCAGCGCAACATCGCAGTAGCCTGTTTATTCGAACTTTTGTGGGTATCATTTAGAATGATGCGTTCATGCTTTGTTAGATGGATCATACAAGTTTGTGCAACCAATTTTGGGACATATGTTTGTTGATCTAATGACATGCAAATTCATATGACAGGATTAAGCTTTTAAATCTGGACAGTAACTACTTGAAAATTCACTTTTTTGTGCACTAAAATACAAACAAAATTTGGACATGACAGTCGTGTACATATACACCATTGAATAGACACAACTACAACATCTACTTTATTTGGAGGGAACTGTAACATCTACTTAAGAAGAAAGATGTGGCCATCACGTACTGCTGAAGCTAAGTTCCTTCTTATATGATACTAAGTTCCTTCTTATATGATACTACTTGAATGTTCAACTAAATTTATACACAGGCCCAAAGATAGCGTATCCTGAGATGTATAAAAAGCCTTTGTTTCTTCAATAGGATAAAGATTCAAAAATATAACCATACCATTATCCTAAAGAAAAAACAAAAATGTCTGCAGTTCTGAAGATTTGTGAAAGAAGAATACATTAATATTACAATCAGAAAATTAACTATGTGGCTTAGAAAATTGGTTTTAGTTGGCCTAAGGAGAGCTTCATTGCCGGTAAATGGATGCTCTTCATTGCTATCTTATATACTATTTTATTGCATTGCGAATTAGATATACAGGGCATCCGGTGTTTGGAGACCTGCAAGAAAGTTTTTTATGTATATTTAGTAACACAGATTCTACTTGCACCTTGTATGATTTTGTTTGTAGATTGTAGGTTTTAGCAAACGATTGAACTGAATGGTACAGTACAACATTTGAAAGGATGTTTGCACACCTTGAAAGGCCATGGCCATGGCCAAGGGAGCCATGAAGCAATCAAGAGACCCAGCCATGATGTGATCTTGGAGTTCCAGCTTCAGAACCGGCCTGGCCTCTTCTTACCTTGGGTCGTCGTGCACTGTACCACGGCAAACTGAAGCCATGGCCAGAGTCTTGCAAGGATGTAGTCGCTTCTTGATGAAGTTAGAATTTTCCAACCTTCTCCAGCCTGTCTGTGGTGTGATAATCTTGGTACTACTTATAGTGTCAGAAAAAAATCTAGCATTCCATGCTCGTACAAAGCACATCGAGGTTGATTTTCACTTTGATTTCCTTGAACTTGTTCTGAACCTCGTCAGATATAGTTCCTTCAGGTAAACCCTAACTAGCCTCGAATACTTTCAATCTTGCGGCCATATAGTGGTCTTATACTGCGACCTTTTAAAATGATCACCGGCAAACTTATCCGGCTTCATTGCATCGGCCAAGTGTCCCATGTTTAACTCATAAAATTGCTTATAATAAGGTTTTTGGATTGTTGGATTATTAGGCATAATTTCCACAATTAATTGCAGAATATAAATCATGACAACAGCAACTACATTCACGCGAAAAAACTCTAACATACTAGAAATATTAATCAACATTATAGCATCCCAAATGTCTAACATTATAATGCTGTATGATAAATAAATATTTTGCTACTCTATACTTGTCATTAATTCTTGCATCATCATAATATCATGCTCATGTCATCATGTCACATTGCATTTGAGCATCATATTAAATCTTGTATTTGAGCCTTATCATTTATACATGCTTCTTGTTGAGTAATATGTGTATTTGCTTGGTTCTTATTTAAGTGTATTTGGTTCTTGATACTTGCATATAATGCGAAATTGAGTTGAAGCATATATCTCTTGAATTCTTTCTATCTACTAACATGTCAACTTCCTTCCAATACCGTTCTGAGTGTGGGCATCTTATTTTTGTTCTTGATTTTTAATTCAAGCCACCCATATAAGTATGGCTCTAAAATTCTATTCATACACATGCATGGGTCATGCAAATATTGCCACTCCCATGCTCCACTCCATCAACCGGCCCCAACATGTGGCCACACGGGTACCACATTTTCTTCATGCATGAGGCCATCTATATATGTTGATCTTCCTGTAATACATGTAATATATGGGGCTAGTGTATATATCCATTCTCTAAAGCCATCCATTTTATCTACTCTATTTATGTCACCATCTACATATCTACTACATGTTTATGGTGCAATCCTATCTACATTCCATCTTGAATATTTCCTAGATAATCTATATATCTAAGCAAAACTAGCTAAATAATCTTAGCTAGCTATCTAATCCCTAGTTAATCCTATCCGTGTGTGTGTGTAAACCCACACATATATACACTCCTCTATCTACCATCATGGTGTGTGTCACACACACACACACTCTCCAATTTAAAACACCATCCTGCACTGCACGTGATCATCCCACGTTCCGTGTGTGACCGGACCCCTCTGTCCCTCCGATCCTGCCGGTGCATAAAGCATTAAGTAGCACTAGCAAACTGCCATCATCCCTATATATCCTTCCCCAACTACTCTGGATCGGGATTGAGATCCCTTCCTCCTTCCCTCTCCCTCTACACACGCCAAGCTCAGATAAACCCTAGCCCTAAACCTTGCTGCCGCTATCGTCGGGCACCCGCCCGCTGGAGCCCGACGCCGTTCCGGGCCGGTCAACATCTACTTCCTCCTGCCGCCGCTGCCCTCCCGCCGAGAGCGCCTTAGCACCGTGTCCAGAGCAAGCTGTGATGTTGGGGAGCCCGGCCGGTCGACCACCTGACTACAGTGCGTGGCCAAGAGCTCGCCGGCGTCGCCACCACAACCTCAAGGCCGACCACCTTGTTCGTGAGCTGCTATATATACCTCCCAGCATCCTCATCTTCTCGATCGCCATGCTTCTTGTCTCGGCCGTACGTCGAACGCTTTCGGACCGCCTCTGTACATATGTTGCCACGTGCCCGACGCCCACATTACCTACAGGCAGCACGATGTTAAAATATATAGCCTAGTCTTTTCAATCAGTTCAGACTTTTGAAATAGTTGGCTAGATTCAATATGGTATCAGAACCATGAGGTCTTAAGTTCAAACTCCGGCTAACGCACTAGTTAATCTACTTCAAATAGTTGTGGGCCCCATTTACCCACGTCTAGTGTCTTCATGTTTGTCCACATGAGGGGACACACAGGACACCCGCATACCTATGTTCCGTCGTCACCCAGCACACGTACACGCGCGTAGAGGAATCTCCCTCGAAATTATCCGCACGTGGTATCAAACGGTGCCCCCCCGGAAATCATCCGCGTAACTTGGCCGTTTCACACTGTGAAACTACAGCCTAGTTCGCGCGTAGCACCGCGTGTCATCCCGTGCCCGGCGGATCCAGCTATCCGTAGGTTCAAAACTCACGTAGAACGCCGATCTACATCTTCCGTAGAAGAACAACAAATCTCGCTGCAAAAGCTGACAGTCATACGACATGTATTTTTGCCTCTGTTCACCGCTTCCGTGCTTAAATCTTGGTGCACCTCCGGTCAAACCTTTGATGCCTCGTTGTAGACCTAGTTCCCCTCTTCAATAAAAGTTACAGCACGCTCAAATCCATCCACCGAGCTGCTCGAAAACATCTGCCTAAAATCGGTCGTTTTAACTGAACTACCTGTCAAAAAATTCAGCCAGGAGCTCTTCTAACGAAGCCCCTGAACTTTTCTCTTCAACCCGCAGTCAGCAGCTAGCCCTACCAACACATGTCTGTGACTAGGTTGGGCTGAGTATATTTTTTTTACCTTTTCTCTTTTACAAAATGAACAATATTATCATATAAATATTAACTATTCAGAACTGTTTATGCAAGGAAAATTTGAATAATAAATTATGAAAAGGCTTTATCCTTGTTCCTGCACCTACCCATGCCATGCTATGTTATACCATACAATTGTGAATCATTTTATCATGGTATACCATGTTTTGCTTGTTGCATATGATTCACATGTTTGCGTACTTTATTTATTATTATAGCCCTTGTTTGATTGGTTTTTATTCCGGATAGACGTCGAGCAAGAAAGTTATCAGGAGGCAACATAGTATTATCCAGAACCTGGTTATCCCACTGCTGAGCTAACAAGAAAGCATTTCCCCATACTTGCATTACATATATAATAGGACAGCCAAGGGCGCACCGGCACCGTGCACGCGAGCAAGGATCAGCCAAGCTCGGACATCGGGTCGCCGGTTGTCCACTGCCGAATTGCTGAGTTGCCAACGAGGCAGGGGCCAGGGAGATCGTTAAATCGATTAGGAACGGACGAAGGAGTCCAAGAGGCAATCAAGTGTCGATCGCGTTTCTGTTTCACCTGCGAGTTGTCCGTCTCTACTGGAACTCACTTCCTGAACTATCTGGGCTGTGTCTTTTTTTTCAATGATGTGTAGGGTATACTTTAGAGAATTGGTAATTTATGGCCCTTCCGCCAGCATGGGCCTTGGCCATGGCACAAGGTCTCCATGGGCCAGAGCCGGCCCTGGTTATGTTGTGAAGAATGACTCTTGGATTTACATTCTTTTCAAGTTTCTATTAAAAATTATTTTTTATTTGGATATTTGATTATGAAAGATCCAACGGGTGAGTTTCCGTCACCTTTTGAATCCGATCATATATATATGAAATGTGTGTAGGCCTAGATACGGGGAGGTTCTGCTGAAATTTTGAATATTTTTCATTTAAAATATGATGCTAAGTTTTTAAATTCAAATCGGTTCTGTGACCAAATGTCGGATTCTCTAATTTATCCAATAATCTTGATCAAATATATCAGCACTAGTGCGACTATTTTGGTCACACGCATGTTGCACCAGGGGCAAAAGCGTTATCTTAGGTACCAGGTTAACACTGTCGTTGGTGCAAAAATGCACTAGCTGGCCATATAAGGAATGTGAGAAAAAGATTTATTATCAAAAATGGAAGAATTTTTTCTCTAGGATCAAGAAAGGAAGTCAAATTTTAACAAGGACTAAATAAGGTGGCAGCTGACATAGACGTTGAAGAAGCCATTATCATCATCCTTCTTCATGTGTGATGTGGTGTGGAGAAGACGATGTTACAATCGTTGCAGTAATAATAAGCTGCGAGACCGACGACATTAAACCGTATGTCTAGAAAATAATTGCATGATAACCGCTCACCCATGACGTACGCCACGAGGATGTTTGTTCCGGGCGGCAGCGATACGAGCCCTGAACGTAGTAGTACGTGTGATGTGTGCGCCGTGTGCGTGCTTGGGCATGGACTTGATGTGCGTGCTTGGGCTGGTTTGTTTTGGAGAGAATTTCTTATTTGACCCTGATTGAAATTTGGCTTTCTTTCTTGCTCCTGGAAACTTTTTTTTCCCTTTTTGACACTAAAACTTCAGTTGATTCCTTATTTGGCCCTTTAGTACAAGTTGAGCACTAACGGTGTTAGGTAGGTGCATAAGATGACACTTTTACCCCTGTGCAGTATGTGACCAAAATAGTAGCAGTGTTACGATATATTTGGTTAAGGTTATTGGACTAAATTATAGAACCAAACATTTGGTCACATAATCGATTTGAATTGGAAAACTTAGGCTTAGATTTAAATTCAGAAAATTCAAATTTGGAAGAACCTCCATTGTAAGTGGATGCCATAACGGATCTTCTGCCTACCGTGCCCGTTCATGTTAATAGAATCCACACAATCGAGGTCCCTACAATTGATATCACGTAAGTGTTGGAGATATGCCCAAGAGGCAATAATAAAAGTGATTATTATTATATCTTTGTGTTTATGATGAATGTTTACATCCCATGCTATAATTGTATTATTAGGAAACACTAATACATGTGTGTTTTGTAAACATGTGAGAGTCCCTAGTAAACCTCTTGTTGAACTAGCTTGTTGATTGATTGATGATCATAGTTTTCTGATCATGGACATAAGGATGTGATTAATAACAAGGTTGTATCATTAGGAGAATGATGTGATGGACACACACCCATAGTAAGCGTAGCATAAGATCAAGTCATTAAGTTCGTATTGCTGTAAGCTTTCAAATACATAGTAACCTAATCCTTCGACCATGAGGTTATGTTAATCACCATCACCGGATGGATACTTTGATGACATCAAACGCCGCTTCGTAACTGGGTGGTTATAAAAGTGTCATTGGGTATTCTGAAAGTATGTGTTGAAGCGCATGGACCAAGATTGGGATTTGTCCATCCATATGACGGATAGATATGCTCTGGGCCCTCTTGGTGGAATGTCATCTAGTTAGCTTGCAAGCATGTGACTAGGTCACAAGGGATGACATATCACGGAACGAGTAAAGAGTACTTATCAGTAACGAGGTAGAACTAGGTATGGAGATACCGACGATCAAACCTCGGATAAGTATAGTATCGCGAGACAAAGGGAATTGGTTTAGTATGTAAATGGTTCAATCGATCACGAAGTCATCGTTGAGTATGTGGGAGCCATTATGGATCTCTAGGTCCCTCTGATGGTTATTGATAGGAGATGTGTCTCTATCATGTCTACATATTCACGAACCGTAGGGTGACACACTTAAGGTTCGAAGTTGTTTTAAGTAGATATGGAATGTGCGTTGGAGACCGAATGTTGTTCGGAGTCTCGGAATGGATCCGGGACATCACGAGGAGATCCGGAATGGTTCGGAGAATAAGATTCATATATTGGGGATCATTTTCTGAGTTAGGAAATGTTCCGGAGTATTTGTATGAGGGTTCTAGAAGGTTTCGGAATGTTCCGGAAGGTTCTGGAAGGTTTCTTGGAGTTTGCTTGAAAACCAAGGAAGGGATCAAGGAGTCCTGGTGGGTCAAGACTAGGAGTCGTGGGGGAGGAGGACTCCTCCACCCCCAATCCGCCGGCCCTAGAGGGAGGGGAGTCCTACAAGGACTCCCCCTCCCATGGCGCCTCACCCCCTTAAATAGAAGGGCAGGGGCGCCCCCTCTTGCCCTGCTCCCATAACTCCAATCTCTGCCGCCTCTCTCCTCCACCTTTCTTCTGCACAGGCATAGGCGAAGCCCTGCAGAATTCTCTACTCCACCACCACCACCACGCCGTCGTGCTGCTGGGATTCCGTGGAGAAGATCTACTACCTCCGCTGCTCGCTAGAACGGGGAGTGAAAGGTCTGCTTCGACTCCGCACGTGTGACCGACTACGGAAGCGCTGCCGAAACGCGGCGCCGGAAGGATCGTCCACTTGACCGACTGCGGAAGCGCCGCCGGAACGCGACGCCGGAAGGATCGTCCACACGATCTTGAGATCAGCAAGTGATCGACTATATCAACCACGAGATCTAATCTCGTTAACGCTTTCGGATCTACGAGGGTTAGTTCCTATCTATCTCGTTGCTCACGTCTAATAGATTAGATATTGGCTTTTATCTAGATTAGATCTGGGTTTTGTTCGTTCTTGCGGTAGAAATTTTTTGTTTTCCATGCTACGAACCCATCAGTGGTATCAGAGCCGTAGCTATGCGTAGATCTGTTGCACGAGTAGAACACAATGTTTTTGTGGGCGTTGATGCTTTTGTTGTCGGTGTCTTAGCGTGTACTTTGCATCTTGCGGCATGGTGGGATGAAGCGGCTCGGGCTAACATTACATGTCATCGCACATGAGACTTGCTCCACGCTTGACGTGCAACTTGCTTTGCACAAGTGGCTTTGCGGGTGTCTGTCTCTCCCACCATAGTTAAGATTCAATTTACAATGAGCATCTGACAACACTTGTATCAACGTTGTGGTCCTTGTTCGTAAGTAAGATCGGTCTTATGCGAAAGCCCCAAACCACGTAAAACATGCAAAGAAAATTAGAGGCGTCTAACTTGTTTTTGCAGGGGTTTTGTGATGTGATATGGCCATCATGTGATTGTGATTGTATTTGATGCATGCAATGATCCTTGTTGTAATATGGCAACCGGCAGGAGCCTAATGGTTGTCTTTAATTCTATTAAGATCTGCGTGTCTATTCATCTTGTAATAGCTTTATTCCAAGTAGTTGTAATAGTTGCTGGT
The DNA here is from genome assembly GCA_910589775.1 of Avena eriantha. Taxonomy (NCBI): domain Eukaryota; kingdom Viridiplantae; phylum Streptophyta; class Magnoliopsida; order Poales; family Poaceae; genus Avena; species Avena eriantha. The sequence goes on from OU342741.1 coordinate 116,059,541, forward strand.
GATGATGGACAACCATGAAGCGGCGCCACTGACCTTGACGCAATGCTGGTGATGATGGAGATCATGTTCGTGCTTTGGAGATGGAGATCAAAGGCGCAAGAAGAAAAGGCCATATCATATCACACTAATTATGAATTGCCTGTGATGTTAATCCATTATGCATCTTGTTTTGCTTAGATCGCGATGGTAGCATTATAAGATGATCCCTCTCACTAAATATCAAGTAATAAAGTGTTCACCCTTAGTTGGCACCGTTTCTAAGACTCGTCATTTTGAAGCATCTCGTGATGATCGGATGTGATAGATTCTACGTGTGCATACAACGGGTGCAAGCCAGATTTGCACATGCGGAAACTAAGGTTATCTTGACGAGCCTAGCATGTACAGACATGGTCTCGGAACACGGAATACCGAAAGGTAGAGCATGAGTCATATAAATGATATGATGAACATGAAGATTGTTCGTCGATGAAACTACATCTTCTCTCGTGAAGGTCGGACTTGGTGTAGTGGACTTGGTTCGTGTAATCACTAAGACAATGTGAGGGATGTTATTTTGAGTGGGAGTTCACCTAGTTAGTTTTAAGAATTAAATTTGAACTCTATTTGTCATAAACTTAGTCTAAACTACTTGCAAATTGTTGTAGATTATGGCGAACCCCTCCATCAATTTCAATGCGTTCCTAGAAAAAGAAAAGCTTAAAAACAATGGAAGCAATTTCACGGACTGGTTCCGTGGACTAAAAATCGTCCTCAGGGTTGGTCAATTGACCTATGTGCTCGAAGCACCGCTAGGTGACCCACCTGCAGATAATGCCACCGATGACGAAAAGAATGTTTTCGCCACTCGGAAAAATCATTACTCCACAGTTCAGTGTGCCATCCTGTACCGTTTAGAATCGGAGCTCCAGAAGTGTTTTGAGCACCACGACCCGTTCGAGATCATTAAGGAGCTCAGGCTAATTTTTGAGACTCGCGCGGCCATGGAGAGCTATGAGGCCTCCGAAAAATTCTTTTACTGTAAGATGGAAGAGGGAAGCTCCGTTAGCGAGCACGTGCTCACCATGTCTGGGTACGCTAAGAAGCTCCAAGAGTTGGGAATATTGATTCCTAATGAATTGGGGATTCACCGTCTCCTTCAATCACTACCACCAAGTTACAAGAACTTTGTGATAAACTACAACATGCACTGCATGAACAAGACGTTGCCTGAACTGTCGTCCATGCTGAAAACTGCTGAAGTGGAGATCAAGAAGGAGCACCAAGTGTTGATGGTCAATAAGACCACCAATTTCAAGAGACGGGGCAAGCCTAAGAATAAGGGCAACTTCAAGAAGGACGGCAAGAAAGCTGCCGCACCTGCTAAGAAGCCCAAGGCTGGTCCTAAGCCTGAAACTGAGTGCTTCTACTGCAAGGGTGCTGGTCACTGGAAGCGTAACTGCCCCAAGTACCTGGCGGATCTAAAGAACGGCAACATCAAGAAGAAAGGTATATTTGATATGTGTTATAGATGTGTATCTTACTAGTAATCGTAGTAGTGCCTGGGTATTTGATACTGGTTCGGTTGCTCATATTTGTAACTCGAAACAGGAGCTGCGGAATAAACGAAGACTGGCAAGAGACGAGGTGACGATGCGCGTTGGAAATGGCTCCAAGGTTGATGTGATCGCCGTCGGCACGCTCCCTCTACATCTGCCTTCGGGATTAGTTTTAAATTTGAATAATTGTTATTTGGTGCCTGCGTTAAGCATGAACATTATATTTGGATCATGTTTATTGCGAGACGGTTACTCTTTTAAGTCCGAGAATAAAGGTTGTTCGATTTATATGAGTAATATCTTTTATGGTAATGCACCTGAGATGAATGGTTTATTCTTACTGAATCTCGATAGTAGTGATACACATGTTCACAACATAGATGCTAAACGAATAAAATTGAATGATAATTCTACATACATGTGGCACTGTCGTCTTGGTCACATTGGAGTGAAGCGTATGAAGAAACTCCATTCTGATGGACTTCTTGAATCACTTGATTTTGAATCACTTGAAAGATGCGAAGCATGTCTAATGGGAAAAATGACTAAGACTCCATTCTCTGGTACAATGGAGCGAGCTACAGACTTATTGGAAATAATACATACCGATGTGTGCGGTCCAATGAGTGTAGCATCGCGTGGTGGATATCGTTATGTTCTCACTTTCACAGATGACTTGAGTAGATATGGGTATGTCTACTTTATGAAACATAAGTCCGAAACTTTCGAGAAGTTTAAGGAATTTCAAAGTGAAGTGGAAAATCATCGTAACAAGAAGATTAAATTTCTGCGTTCTGATCGCGGAGGTGAATATCTGAGTTATGAGTTTGGCATGCATTTAAAGAAATGTGGAATACTTTCGCAGTTGACACCGCCGGGAACACCACAGCGTAATGGTGTGTCCGAACGTCGTAACCGAACTCTCTTAGATATGGTTTGGTCTATGATGTCTCTTACATATTTACCGTTATCATTTTGGGGCTATGCATTAGAGACAGCCGCATTCACTTTAAATAGGGTACCATCTAAATCCGTTGAAACGACACCGTACGAATTATGGTTTGGTAAGAAACCTAAGTTGCCGTTCTTTAAAGTTTGGGGTTGCGAGGCATATGTAAAGAAGTTACAACCTGATAAGCTAGAACCCAAAGCGGAGAAATGCGTCTTCATAGGATACCCTAAAGAAACAATTGGGTATACCTTCTATCATAGATCCGAAGGCAAAGTTTTCGTTGCAAAGAATGGATCCTTTCTTGAGAAGGAGTTTCTCTCGAAGGAGGTGATTGGAAGGAAAGTAGAACTCGATGAGGTTATTGAACCTTCTCTCGGATTTGAGAGTAGTGCAGCATCGGAAGATGTTTTGGTGCCGCCTGCACCAATTGGAGAGGAAGCTAATGATAATGATCATGAAACTTCAAACGAAGTTACTACTGAACCTCGCAGGTCAACGAGGGTTCGTACCACTCCTGATTGGTATGACTCTGCCTTGAACGTCATGTTGGTGGACAACGCTGATGACCCTGCGACGTATGAAGAAGCTATGGTGAGCCCAGATTCCGACAAATGGCTAGAAGCCATGAAATCCGAAATGAGATCCATGTACGAAAACCAAGTGTGGACTTTGGTGGACTTACCGGATGGCCGTAAGGCTGTCGAGAACAAATGGATTTTCAAGAGAAAAACAGATGCTGATGGTAATGTTACCGTCTATAAAGCTCGACTTGTCGCGAAAGGGTTCCGACAAATTCAAGGAGTTGACTATGATGAGACTTTCTCACCAGTAGCGAAGCTAAAGTCTGTGAGGATTTTGTTAGCAATTGCTGCACATTTCGATTATGAGATTTGGCAGATGGATGTCAAAACGACGTTCCTTAATGGTGACATTGAGGAAGAGTTGTATATGGTACAACCCAAGGGTTTTGTCGATCCTAAAGATGCTGACAAGGTATGCAAGCTTCAGCGCTCCATTTATGGACTAAAGCAAGCATCCCGGAGTTGGAATCAACGTTTTGATAAAGTAATCAAAAACTTTGGATTTATACAAACTTATGGAGAAGCTTGTATTTACAAGAAAGTGAGTGGGAGCTCTGTAGCATTCCTAGTACTATATGTAGATGACATATTTTTGATTGGGAATGATATAGAACTTCTTAATAGCGTCAAAGCCTATTTGAATAATAGTTTTTCGATGAAGGATCTTGGCGAAGCGGCATATATTCTAGACATCAAGATTTATAGAGATAGATCAAGACGCCTAATAGCGCTTTCACAAAGTACATACTTAGACAAAGTTCTAAAGAAGTTTAGAATGGAAGATAGCAAGAAAGGGTTCGTGCCCATGTTGTCAGGTAAGACCTTGAGTAAAACTCAAAGTCCAGCTACGGCAGAAGATAGAGAGAAAATGAATAATATTCCCTATGCCTCGGCCATAGGTTCTATCATGTATGCCATGCTGTGTACAAGACCAAATATAGCACATGCTGTTAGTTTGACTAGCAGATATCAAAGTGATCCTGGAATGGAGCACTGGACAGCGGTTAAGAATATCCTAAAGTACCTAAATAGGACTAAGGATATGGTTCTTTCTTATGGAGGTGATGAACAGCTTGTTGTAAATAGTTACACCGATGCTAGTTGGAACACCGATCCGGATGACTCGAAGTCACAGTCGGGATACGTATTTATTTTGAATGGTGCTGCAGTGAGCTGGAGGACTGTGAAGCAAAGCGTTGTGGCGAAATCTTCAACTGAATCGGAATACATAGCTGCTTCGGAGGCTACACAAGAAGCCGTTTGGATGAAGGAATTCATTACTGAACTTGGCGTGGTTCCCAGTGCGTTGGACCCGATGGCCATCTACTGTGACAACACAGGTGCCATAGCTAATGCACAGGAGCCAAGGTCACATAGCAAGCTGAGGCACATCAAGCTACGTTTCCACGCTATTCGCGAGTATGTCCGAGATGGTGACATAAAGATTTGCAAAGTACACACTGATCTGAATGTGGCAGATCCGTTGACTAAACCTCTCCCTAGGGCAAAGCATGACCAACACCAGAACGCCATGGGTGTTAGGTATATTACTATGTAATCTAGATTATTGACTCTAGTGCAAGTGGGAGACTGTTGGAGATATGCCCAAGAGGCAATAATAAAATTGATTATTATTATATCTTTGTGTTTATGATGAATGTTTACATCCCATGCTATAATTGTATTATTAGGAAACACTAATACATGTGTGTTTTGTAAACATGTGAGAGTCCCTAGTAAGCCTCTTGTTGAACTAGCTTGTTGATTGATTGATGATCATAGTTTCCTGATCATGGACATAAGGATGTGATTAATAAAAAGGTTGTATCATTAGGAGAATGATGTGATGGACACACACCCATAGTAAGCGTAGTATAAGATCAAATCATTAAGTTCGTATTGCTGTAAGCTTTCAAATACATAGTAACCTAATCCTTCGACCATGAGGTTATGTTAATCACCATCACCGGATGGATACTTTGATGACATCAAACGCCGCTTCGTAACTGGGTGGTTATAAAAGTGTCATTGGGTATTCTGAAAGTATGTGTTGAAGCGCATGGACCAAGATTGGGATTTGTCCATCCATATGACTGATAGATATGCTCTGGGCCCTCTCGGTGGAATGTCATCTAGTTAGCTTGCAAGCATGTGACTAGGTCACAAGGGATGACATATCACGGAACGAGTAAAGAGTACTTATCAGTAACGAGGTAGAACTAGGTATGGAGATACCGACGATCAAACCTCGGATTAGTATAGTATCGCGAGACAAAGGGAATTGGTTTAGTATGTAAATGGTTCAATCGATCACGAAGTCATCGTTGAGTATGTGGGAGCCATTATGGATCTCCAGGTCCCGCTGATGGTTATTGATAGGAGATGTGTCTCTATCATGTCTACATATTCACGAACCGTACGGTGACACACTTAAGGTTCGAAGTTGTTTTAAGTAGATATGGAATGTGCGTTGGAGACCGAATGTTGTTCGGAGTCTCGGAATGGATCCGGGACATCACGAGGAGATCCGGAATGGTCCGAAGAATAAGATTCATATATTGGGGATCATTTTCTGAGTTAGGAAATGTTCCGGAGTATTTGTATGAGGGTTCTAGAAGGTTTCGGAATGTTCCGGAAGGTTCTGGAAGGTTTCTTGGAGTTTGCTTGAAAACCAAGGAAGGGATCAAGGAGTCCTGGTGGGTTAAGACTAGGAGTCGTGGGGGAGAAGGACTCCTCCCCCCTCCCCAATCCGCCGGCCCTAGAGAGAGGGGAGTCCTACAAGGACTCCCCCTCCCATGGCGCCTCACCCCCTTAAATAGAAGGGCAGGGGCGCCCCCTCTTGCCCTGCTCCCATAACTCCAATCTCTGCCGCCTCTCTCCTCCACCTTTCTTCTACACAGGCATAGGCGAAGCCCTGCAGAATTCTCTACTCCACCACCACCACCACGCCGTCGTGCTGCTAGGATTCCGTGGAGAAGATCTACTACCTCCGCTGCTCACTGGAACGGAGAGAGGAAGGTCTGCTTCGACTCCGCACGTGTGACCGACTGCGGAAGCGCTGCCGAAACGCGGCGCCGGAAGGATCGTCCACTTGACCGACTGCGGAAGCGCTGCCGGAACGCGACGCCGGAAGGATCGTCCACACGATCTTGAGATCGGCAAGTGATCGACTACATCAACCACGAGATCTAATCTCGTTAACTCTTTCGGATCTACGAGGGTTAGTTCCTATCTATCTCGTTGCTCACGTCTAATAGATTAGATCTTGACTTTTATCTAGATTAGATCTGGGTTTTGTTCGTTCTTGCGGTAGAAATTTTTTGTTTTCCATGCTACGAACCCATCAGTAAGGACAGCGCCGCCGGTTGAGGTGTGGAGCTCGCATGCCTCGTGAGGGAGCTGCGGGACTAGAGCACCAAATCCACACGGCCGAACTCCCTACGATTGATAGCTGAAATAATGTAGTATGAGAAAATGAGGATTACTTATAAGTGGTGGATGAATTTGTCTCTTAAATTCTTCATGCATCATGTGCAATGGAGAATATTTTTTCCATTTCTTAGATCAGCGGTGAAGGCTATTAATTTACGAATCAAACAACTGCTGCTGTGTTTAGTCGACGCCTTGTTCTGCAGGTCCTCTACGAGGCAGGAGTATGGCTGCAAGTGGGTTGGTCTGCGGGTGTCCCGCAAAATGCCGCACGTGCCCGTATATTTTAAGTGGTATTATACGGGTAGCCCACGTAATCAACGCAGGTAGTCGCGGGGCCGCATTGCGCATGTAATCGTAGGCTAAGCAAGGAAGCCTGCCACGTCCTCTTGTGCATGTATAGCGATTGCACCTTATCGTATCTCCACTCCACGCACAATATAAACTTTTTATTTTATTTTTTGTGACATGACGCACAGCGGAATCTGCTAGTACTACTTAGTTTACGAAACTAAGTAGGCTTGTGCCCCGGAAAATCGACTTGGAGTACTTTTTAAATTTTTCAAAAAACGTCAATATCTTTTGAAAAACATATATTCGTGTAGCCCACAATGTAAAATACATATATGCAAAATTTTAAAGGAAAATATATTGTATTTTGGTGTGCAGTAAAAAAGACTAATATGACAAATTCTGGAAAAAAAGGAGGCCATTCAAAAATTCACTGTTCACGTCAAGATCTGAAATGTTCTCTTTTCTGCTGAGGCCAGAATACAAATTATTTTCACATGCTTTTTTCACGCGCCTATTATAAATCATCATCTACGTCCCTATATATATTTGGATTTTTTGAAACTTCAAATTTGAGTTTTCAGAAAAAAAATTCACCATGGTGTCTGTCCGCCAAATCGTTCCTGGGAAAATATCTAGTGATACCGGTGTCTATATGGTACCATGATACCATTGCTCAAAAATACATTTTGAAGTTTAAGAAAAATTCAAAAAAAATTGTGAGTGTTCCCAGGATATATGATCCCTAAAACTTTTAGCTCCAAACTTAAAAAACACGCAGAGAAACAAAAATGATAAATCCAACATGAATAATGCACAAAATGACAAAACCACAAAAATCACTATTCACATGTTAAATAGTCTTTTCCGTTTCTCCATGTGTCGGCGTAATGTCGCGCCACAGCCGCCTCGGTTTCCCGCCGTTTCCCCTTTTCCCGCCACGCCGCTACACCCTTTCCGCCTTCGCTGTCCTCGCTCGGCCTATAAAACACGGCCGCACGCCGGTTCGCAGCACACTGCCCCCTCCACCACACACCACCACGAATTCCGGCAAAAGAAGCACTCAGCGAAGAGGAAGATGGTGGAGAGGTTCCTAGGTGATCCCGCGGCGAATGGCTTCGGCCGGCCGACGCTCCAGCCGTGGGAGGCGAGGATGCTCCATGATGTCGGGTATATGGTGCCGCTGGACTTCCGCTGCCCGCCCGGCTAGAAGCTCAGTGCCGGCAGCATACCGGTGCCACAGGTGCTGGCGGATGACGAGATGGTGGAGGAGATCTAGGCCGCCATTGCGGCGATTGCTGGATCCAGAACTCGGCCACATCCACGCCTAAATGATGTAATAGTACGAATCTGCCCGTTATTAATGAAATACGCCTATATTCGCCCAAAGTTCGCCGAGTTTTGTTAAAATTTGCGCAAACCTGTGAACTCGGCCTGGGAACGCGAGTGGAAAATCGGCCATTTCCAGACCGAAAACTTCCTCCGTCCGGCTCTATTTAGCTCCGGATTTCGGCCTGGAAACGCCCAACGAGTGGAGATGCTCTTACATTCGAGTGCTAGAATTTTCTCTCAGGTATCATGTGATGGTCGTACTGTTGAACTCCTTAAATCTCTGTCGTTACGGACGATACATGTCTACATGATGTCGTCATGTCGTGCAGAAATTTAGTGTTAGATAATGTGAATCTAGACAAAGATAAGTCACTTATTTTTAACAGAGAAATAGTATCTAGATACATCTAAATTCAAAGAAATTTACGATATTTATTTTGAGAGGGGAATTATTTGCACGATCGGTCCGATCGACTTGAGCTGGCTTTGTACAGAGATCATCGCCAGCAGGCTAGCTTTGCAGCGGAGAAAAATCGATTGGAGAAAATGTGCTAACATGTAACAACAAAGAAACTGTTCATGTGGGCTACGTGGGTACGACGGCGAGTCCGCAAAGTGCCGCTTATTTTTTTCTCCTGCCTGCGGGCGGCCGCTTAGAATTTTATGTGGGGCGGCCATGCGGCGCCGCGGGAGGTCCGCATCCACTTGCAGCGCTAGGCAGGAGAGCTCTCGACTTCTACCTGCGCCAATACCGTGCGAGCTGCGCCTGTGCGGCTGCGGAAAACGGAGCCAACTGCTGCGGGGAGCTCTAGGATCGCCCCGGCCGCTGGCCATGCGTGCCCACCGTGGCCCGGCCATGCGCGCGCCCACCCGGCGGCGGTCAGCCAGACGCAGCAGCACCACCCGGCGGGCCGAGCGCGGAGCCAGATCTAGCAAGGAAAAGTCCCCACGGTCCAGTTGGCCCGATGCCGGGGAACTGCAGTGCACCTGCGCACGATCGTCGACTAACTCACGGGCACCCGTGAAGTTGGCCTCCGGTCAATAATCTATCAATCGAGCTAGGGGTATACCAGTCCTAACTAAAATGGTTTAATGGGAGGTGCTAACGGAATTGACCGTAGGGCCAAATAAGGAATCGTTTGAAGATTTAGAGTTAAAATGGGAAGGGAAAAGTTTCTATGGCCAGATAAGGAAGTCAAATTTTAACCAGGGTCAAATAAGGAATTCTCTCTTTGTTTTGTTCATGCCGCCTTCGATCCACGCGCGGTCTTGCCGTGCATGTTCCGAGATGCCCCGCGCGCGGGGCTCTCGCAGAGCATGCATGCAGAACCACGTTGCATATGGTCGAGAGCGGCAGCCGTGGTCATCCGGCCGGGTAGCCGCTACCTGGTGCGTGACGGACGTGAAAATATAAGTGGACCTACACACTAAAAGATGTCTAACTACACTCTATTAATAAAGGTAAAACATCTTATATTTTGAAACAGAGGAAGTAGCTGGTAGGATGGGGGTGGGCAGGACGATTGACGAACCAGCAGCGTCGTGCCCTTATTTGCACTTCTTCCAGCCCACGCACGCAGCACGGATTGACAACACGTACGGTGGACATCCTGTCCTTTGCGAGTGTGCCCTTTGATGTTCGATGATGACGATGATGATGATAATGATGATGACGATCCCTCCGATCCGCTGGCTCATTTTGTTTTTGTTCATCAGGGTCGGCACCGGCGTGCGTGTTCGGTCTGGCTCTGCTTGACGTACGTACGTCGAAGATTCGATGTACCGTATATGATCGTATAGAGGTGTTTGGGAACGATGCACTGGATCTCGGCTCGGTACGTGTTAATATAGGAGGCCAAGCCTCGAGGAATTACAGCATACGTTACAACAAGAGGTGGACGAAATTAAGGAGATTGATCTCATCCTTATATCTAGATGAGACCGAATACAGTTTAGGAAATAACCAACTCTATCTATCTCTACCTCCTGCGTGAGCATGTACGTACTCTGGAAACCGAAACCGTACGTTGACAGGTTTCCTAACACTCCTCCTCAATCACAGCCTTCTTGAGGTTGAGGTTGTTCTTGAATTCTTCAAACAGCCGAGCTGGTAATGTTTTTGTAAAGCCATCTGCCACCTGATCTTTAGAAGAAATAAATCTGATCTCTAGTTGCTTGTTTGCTACTCTTTCTCTTACAAAATGGAAGTCTATTTCTATATGCTTTGTTCGTGCATGAAATATAGGATTAGCTGAGAGATAAGTTGCACCCATATTGTCACACCACAAGCAAGAGACTTGTCTCTTTGGAATTCCAAGTTCTCCAAGAAGAGACTATCCAGATAACTTCAGCAGTAGCATTTGCTAGAGATTTATATTCTGCCTCTGTGCTTGACCTGGACACAGTTGCCTGTTTTCTAGCACTCCAATAAATCAAGTTAGGTCCAAAAAATACAGCAAAACCTCCCGTAGATCTTCTATCATCTACACATCCTGCCCAATCAGCATCTGAGAAGGCACTTACTAAAGTGGAGGAAGATCTTATGAAGGTTAGGCCAATACCTACTGTACCACTGACATATCTTAATATTCTTTTTACAGCTGTCCAGTGTACAGTGGTTGGGGCACGAAGAAACTGGCATACCTTGTTGACAGAGAAAGAGATGGCTGGTCGTGTGAGAGTCAGGTATTGTAGTGCTCCAACAATACTTCTGTATTTTGTGCTATCTTCTGGACCTAGAAGTTCTCCTCCTGTGACTGAAAGTTTTTCTGATGCTGACAGTGGTGTGGAGTATTCTTTACACTTCTTCATTCCAACTCTGCTAAGCAAATCCAGAGCATACTTTTAATACAATACCTTGATTAAATGGCTTTACCTCAATTCCCAAGAAAAAGTGCAAGTCACCGAGGTCCTTTAGTGCAAAAGCAGAACCAAGATCTTGAAGAAGTGATGTGATGGCCTTGTTGGAGGAGCTGGTGACAATAATATCATCAACATATACTAGCACATAAATCATAATACCTGACTTGTTATATATGAATAATGATGTATCTGCCTTTGATGCGAGAAAACCAAGCTCTTGTAATTTTGAGCTTAGTTTGGAGAACCATGCCCTTGGCGCTTGTTTGAGCCCATACAATGACTTGTCCAGTTTACACACACGAGAAGGTGCACATGGATCCTCGTAGCCAGGTGGTTGTTTCATGTAAACCTCTTCTTCCAGAATGTTGTGAAGGAACGCATTCTTCACATCTAGTTGTCTCAGACTCCATCCTTGTGAAACTGAAATGGCTAGAACAAGTCTGATAGTAGCAGCTTTAACAACAGGACTAAAAGTATCCTCATAATCTATTCCATACCTTTGTTTAAATCCTTTTGCTGCCAATCTAGCTTTGTATCTATCAATTGTTCCGTCAGCTTTTCTTTTAATCCTATAAACTCATTTACAGTCTATAAGATTTTTCCCTTGTTGAGGTGGTACTAGGTGCCATGTCTTGTTATCAATTAATGCCCTATACTCATCATCCATTGCATTTTTCCAATTTGAATTGGCTAGAGCTATTTCCAAATTAGCAGGTTCACTAGATATGCAAGATAAACCATAACGTACCGTGCCATCGGTAAATTGTTTTGGTCTAGCATTACCCGTTTTTGACCTTGTTCTGTGAGTTGCTGCAGGCTGGGTTACAGGAGATGAGGTTGCAGAGGATCCTCCCGCGCTCCCGTCCGTACGCATAGGGATCGAGGACAGTCCGCGCGGACTCAGCGACACGTTTTCACGCACCGAGCTGGGCGTGTCGCCCCCGGACTCGGTGGATTCGCCGTTTGAGGAGGACACGGGCGCGTCGCTTTCAGCGCGTGGGGCTTGCTCGTCGCGTCGCCCATCGGGTCCCGCGTTGTGTCGCGTGCTCGCAGTGGAGTCCGCGTCGCGTTGCTCGCGCGCGGTCGAGGAGGCTGGAGTCGCGTGCGTCTCCGTCGCGTGTCCACGCGACGTGGCAGAACCGGGTCGGTGCAGAGTTGGACCGCGGCAGGACGATCTTGACGCTATTGCAGATCCCGACGGAGATTCGCTGGAGTCCGAAGTTTCGCTCGTGATCCGAGGCTGATTTGCCTCGTTCCAGCTGCCGTGTTCTTGAACGTGTACGTTATCTTGTGCAGCTCCATTTGGCCAGATTTTTGCACCGTTTTCTCTGCCGTTTTCTCCTGGTGCTTGCTGTGCCTGAGAGGGACAACTCAAAATACCAGGAATTATAGAGCTATTAGGTGTTAGATCAATACAATGTTTTCCCCCCTCATGAGATGACACCGATGGATTTTGGAGTACTTCAGGTAGGAGAAGGATTTCGCGACGAAGAAGAGAGCCAGCGTTTGGGTGTAGTTTAGAAAAGGGAAATACTGACTCATCAAAGACAACATCGCGAGAAATATATACTCTACCAGAATTGATATCTAGGCATTTGACACCTTTGTGCATAGGACTATAGCCTAGAAAAACACATTGTTTAGACCGAAACGCGAGTTTTCTTTTGTTACACGGTCTAAGATTAGGCCAACATGCACAGCCAAAAGTACGAAGAGAGGCATAGTCAGGTGTCTTTTTAAGAAGACGCTCCATGGGTGTGGCATGATCAATAGTTTTTGAGGGTAACATGTTGATTAGATATATAGCTGTCAAAAAAGCTTCATCCCAGAATTTTAGTGGCATGGATGCATTTGCGAGAAGAGCAAGCCCATCTTCTACAATGTGGCAGTGCTTGCGTTCAGCTGATCCATTTTGTTGGTGAGCATGTGGACAAGACACATGATGGTCGATGCCTATTTTTTTAAAGAAGGAATTAAGTTTTTCATATTCTCCTCCCCAATCGGATTGCAGGGCAAGAATTTTTCTATCAAATTGACGTTCAACAAATTGCTGGAAGTTATGAAAGATTTGAAACACATCAGACTTTTTCTTAAGAAGATAGAGCCACACAAACTTGCTATAGTCATCAATGAAGCTTACATAGTAGGTGTATCTTCCTACAGAACTAGATGCAGGACCCCAAACATCAGAAAACACAAGTTGGAGAGGAGCAGTAGATACACTAGTGGATCGCATATAGGGTAATTGATGACTTTTTGCTCTTTGGCATGAATCACAAATAGACTCAACACTAGATGGATTATTGGAACATGGAAGTTCATGATGGCTAACAATCTGTTGAACAATACGAAACGATGGGTGACCTAACCGACTATGCCACCGAGAAGCTGAAGGCTTGGTGACACTAAAGACTTGCTTATTCTTGATTGGAGACGAAGATATCAAGGGGTAGAGACCTCGCGTGCATCTACCTTTAAGATGAACTTTCTTCGTGGCCTGATCCTTGACAAAAAAACACCAAGGGTGAAATTCAAGAAAGACATTATTGTCAAGAGTGAATTTATGGATGGAAACAAGATTTTTTGTGGCATGTGGGACATGAAGAACGTTTTTAAGGTGTAATTTTTGTGAGGGGGTATTAACAATTGCATGACCAACATGACTAATGCTCATACCTTGTCCATTTGCCACATGAATCTGCTCACGGCCATGATACTTTTCCTTCATGGTGAGCTTGTTGAGTTCACCGGTGATGTGGTCGGTGGCACCGGTATCGCCGTACCAGTTGGTGTCCACCCCATAGGACACTGCGTTGGTGCCCTTCTCCTCCTCCTCTTCTTCATCGTCGGAGTAACGATGCCAGCATTGCCAGGCTTCATGGCCTGGCTTCCCGCAGATTTGACAAGTGACGAAGTCGCGATCCTTGCCGCTGCCCTTGCCGCGTCCTCCTCCGCGGCGAGCGTTGCCACCGCCGCGTTGTTGGTGTCGTCCGTTGCCACGGCCGTTGCCGCCGCGGCCACCACGTTGTCCACCACCACGATAACCGCGCCCACACGGTCGGCCGCGAGAGGCCACGTTGACGGAGGAGCTGCCACCTCCAATATCCAGGAGGAGCTCCATGCGGTGGTCATAAGACATGACATGGGAGTAGAGGTCGTTCACCGTGAGGTCCTTGCGGCCGTTGACCCCGATGGCGATGAAGAGGGGATTGTACTGGTCGTCGAGGTCGGCGAGGAGGTATTCGACGAGCTCTTCATCGTCGATGGGACGTCCCGCCACAGCTAGCTCATCGGCCAGCCCCTTCATCTTGGCGAAGTAGGCGGGTGTGGTCATGCCCTCTCTTCTTGTCTTGGCGAGGGCGACATGGAGGTTGGAGATCCGCGTCCTATTCTGCGCGACAAACATTGTTTTGATAGCCAACCATACCTCCGCAGCCGAGTCGAGGCCGATCATGGACACCAAGATCTCTTTGGAGAGGGTGTTGAGGAGGAAGGACAGCACGTGCTGGTCCGTGCTCAGCCAGGCGTCGAAGGCGGGGTTGGGCTCCTTGACTTCGCCCTTGTCGCCGCCCTTGTCGACGGTGATCTCCTCTGCCGGCCTTTTCTTCACGTCCAGGAAGTCCATGAGCCTGGCGCCTCGGATCGGAGGAAGGACTTGTGACAGCCATAGGGGATAGTTGTCGCGGGTGAGCTTCTCGCTTACACCCTGGCCGGCGAGAGGGTTCGATGTTGCCATCGCTGAAGAGGAAGAAGAAGCGAGGCACATAGATGTGTTTTAGGAAGGTGTTGGCTCTGATACCATATGATCGTATAGAGGTTTTTGGGAACGATGCCTTGGAGCTCGGCTCGGTATGTGTTAATATAGGAGGCCAAGCCTCGAGGAATTACAGCGTACGTTACAACAAGAGGTGGAGGAAATTAAGGAGATTGATCTCATCCTTATATCTAGATGAGACCGAATACAGTTTAGGAAATAACCAATTCTATCTATCTCTACCTCCTGCATGAGCGTGTACGTACTCTGGAAACCGAAACCGTACGTGACAGGTTTCCTAACACCGTAGTGGCTCCCGTAGATTAATGCATGGAAGCTAAAGAAGCTAAGGAATTCGATGTCCGTACCGTAGTGGCTCCCGTACGTCGAAGCTCCTAATATGGCAGTTGAACTCTTATAATAGGCTTGGCACTGGCTGGCAAAAAAAAAACGAAAATAAAGAAGCACCACCTTGCAGCTAGTGTACGTACGTGGTATCGATCGGGAGCTGCAACAACGACCGGGTCGGACACGATCGAGAGGGAGCGGGCGGCCGTATGTCCAAGTCTTAAAACCAAAGTCTTTTATTTTGCTTAAAAACTTCCTAATAGTAATAGTATTTATTTTCAAACTGGATTTCCGACTTAGGAACTAACGTCTCTTATTATAGGGGGCATGCATGTTTGGTTCCTCGCTAGATTTTGCCATACTTCTCTTCCTAAGTTGTGGCAAGCCACAAAAAATGTAGAGGCGGGCCCCCGTCTCGCCAAAGGTTAGAGGGCCACGAGGAGGCAAGCAGCTGTGATGCATCAGGCCGGAGACTAGTGGGGGCGGATGTGTGTGGTTAGAGGAGTGTGGAGGTGGAGGCGTGGTGGTGGCGGCACTAGAGGAGGGCACATCAACGAGGCATTTCCTTGCCGGAGCCATCTAAGGCGTTGTAGCCATGGCGGGCGGCGGTGGCAGCTGGCCTATCCTGGATCCGTTCTGGGCAGGCGGGTCACGGCAACAACGGCTCGCATAACCAGACGGTGTGCTTTCCGTGGAGGAGTCGACGTGGATCCTTGGGATTTGATGCTGAATCCAACAAGGTCGGCGGCGGTCGGATTCATCTTCTCCTCTATGGCCAGCGGGTGGCATGGGGCTACTGGCTCGGCTTGAATAATTGAGGCGGTCCTCGGGTTCCTCTCGCACCAAGATTATGATCTTCTTGATGTCTGCCCTCGGTGATCGGGCCGGAGTGTCGAGTTTCGGGAGGCTCCGCCGATGAACTCACATGGGCTACTTATGCCTGGAGATTGCTTGATTGGATGGTATTCGGTCGTACGCCCTCGTGTTTTTTCTGACCGTTTGGTTTCAGAGAGAGCATTGTGAAGCTATGTTGTCTGTTACCATCATCGGACAAGTCTTACGGTCCATGGTCAAATCAGAAGCGGGAATGTCATGAAAGGCAAGGACATGATAGCTAGCGATGGTGGTTTGAGTCTTTATAGCGATGATGAACTGGCTTGGTGATCTATGACTTGCAGCTATGACTGTTAGTGGGGAAACAACACAGGAGCAGTTCATAGTCTTAACTTGTAGGGTGAAAATCCAAGGTCTAGCATTAATTGGTTGTGTCTGGTAATGACCTTGTTGAAGGCATTGTTTTGTGAGCAAGAACTTTCTCCAGTGTAAAAACCTATGATCTTTGATTGGGCGATGACGAAATTTGTGCACTGTTTTCTTCTTGAAGGCGTCACTATTGGAGAGGTTCAAATTCAAGTGTTGTTTTGGTGATTTTACTGTCACTGCTACAAGGAATTAATCTCTGTAAGGCCGCTAGGGCAATGTGTTTTTGAAGAGGCTGTGTGTAATTGGTATCTTCATGATATTAATATATGCTCTTTGTAAAAAAATGAATCAAACATGTCCAAGGTTTCTCGGCCATGTTTCCCTCTGTCCCACCCATTGTGTCTGTAGGGTGACATGTGTGCCCCAGTCAGCTCCGCCAGGACGTGGGACAGCGCCAGGATCCACCAGCGGTGACATAAAATGTTTGTATATACTATAATGTACCGGATCACGCGCAGCGCCCGCACGCGCGAAGCAACATAAAAGACTTTGTATGTGACATACTCAGTCCGTTCCATATTACACGTTCCATATTACACTGCATTGTTGCAGGGTTGATTCAAGATGGCACACATATGAGATCTTGAAGTTGGTTGGGCGTAGGATGGATTGGTCATCTACCATGAAGTCATGTCGCTCAGATGATAAGGGGTTACGCCATAAGTGCACGGAAAATCCAAACCTATCTAAGGGGGAGGGGGCGGGCGAGTCAAACTGAAGCTCAAGGTTTGAGGGATGAGTTTGAACACGACATCGGTCGATAGTCGGACCGAGGTGATTTGGGTTTGTGACCTAGAAGATCTTGGCCAAGATTGCAGAGGCTCGATGCAGTAATAGAGGGGGGACGTGATACAACTACAGACCAGGGCACTAGCGGTCAAAGTAGAGTTATCGAGTATCAGGTTCAAACTAGTGATTGGGCCTATCGGGTTTGATGTCAAGTAATGAACAAGAGTTAGCTATAGAGAATCTGCAAAACAGTTGATGAGACAACTATGAATTTGATTCAATGTGACTTAAAAGCAATGGTAAAATTTCTTCAAAAGTTGAAAGCACTTTTACGCAGTTGCAGTGATTCAATGGTTGACGTGTTACTCAAAGTTGGAAGCATATTTTCCAAGTGTTTTTTCCATCCCGACGAGCGTTTTTCATTACCGACTATTATTTATTAATTTTTCAAGTGTATTTTACTAGACACTTGACATAATGATTTGGTTTTGCCAATGTCTCAGTGGATTGAAATTTTCTCAAGTCTCAATCACCTGAGAAACGTGTAACTGTAGTTAAAAGAAACGTGCAACTCGTTCTAGTTGCACTTTTTTGTCAAAAAAGTGCAAGCGCAGCTTCCTACCAGAAAAGTGCAACTGAAACCGGTTGCACTTTTTTTAAACAGTCGGTTGCACCATTTTAGGTGACTAAGACTTAAGAAATTCCCAATCGACTAAGACATAGTAAAACCATAATAATTTTTTATTGAGAGCCGAACTACCGGACAAAACATACTCGGGAAAAAGCCTAATTATGGTAGTGTTGTAATATTACACACGTGTAAGGTTGTAAGAACTCATTCGCTTCCGTGCATGCAAGTGGCTCCTGGCCGCGTCTTTATTGTACTCCACTAGATTTAGGGGTGCACCTTAACGCACGACCCCATAGAATTCAAACTAAACTTCATTTTATACAATGTCACTAATTACCAACCAAAAAAATTGGCATTTTTAAGTATAAGTTTTGTTTAATCCACAAACTTGAATTTTTTTTGAATTATATATAGTTTTATACCTAAACACGTGACCCCGTAAAATTCGAAACCAAATTACATTTAGTTGCCAGCTGGAAAAAATTGGAGTATCACTAGTGGAAAATGGGCATTTTGTCCCGGTTTGTAAAGGGCTTTAGTCCCGGTTGCCCAACCGGGATGGGGCAATCGGGACTAAATCCCAACCCTTTAGTTCCGGTTGGGCTGCGAACTGGGACAAAAGGGTGGTCCACGTGGCCGCTGGCTGTCGCGGGGGGGCGTTTGTCCCGGTTCGTAATTCGAACCGGGATATATAGGCCTCTGTTGCGGCAGTATTTTGGGCACTTTTTATGCCGCGGCAGAGTTTTTTTTGTATATTTCCATTTATTTTGTTTTCCCTTTATCTATTTTCTTTTTGTGTTTGGGGCAGCATTTATTTTGTGACACTTACCCAGCACTATGTTGTGAGGAATGTTCGCCCTCGTAGATGGTGCGAGGTTGATGTTACCGAAAATGGATTCGCATGGAGGCATGAATCCGCACCATGCCTCCATGCGAATCCACTTTCGGTAACATCAACCCTCAAATCCGCACCATGCCTCCATGTGAATCCACTTTCGGTAATATCAACATCGTACCATCTACTATGAGGATGAGCATTCCTCACAACATAGTGCTAGGGTAAGTGTCATCTATCTTAAGGGAACCATTATATTACAAAATATCTCCCGATTATATTACACAACAAGTATCGAATATATTACATTCATGCATATATACAATATAAAGTATTTTATGATCCCTATTACATTATCATTATCTTCCGATAGTATTCTCCTTTTGGATCTAGGACCTCTGCATCTAAGAATCCCGCAATTTCCTCTTCGATTGCTTGTATGCGATCCTTTGGTAGAAGATGGTCCCACAACCGTTCGATCTAATTTAAAAGAATGAGTCAACATATATGAATGAAACTAAACACAATTGATGGTAATAAAACAAATTTTTGAATATTGTTTACATACTTGAAGTTGTTCTAAATTTCTGCCCTTCTCACAGGTCGTCTGACGAATGAACTCGCAAACATAGTATCCACATAAGTTATTTCCGTTTCTCTGTCTCAGACACTTTACGAGAACAAAATTCAATCGAAATAATAATAATTAAACATGATAATGGTATCGAAACTAGAATCAAAGAGATTCCCAAATCTAGCTAGTAGTACTTACATTTAGTAGTTTAAATGTAAGATTCTCTTTCCAGGAACCCTTAGCCTTGTTGGTGAACCGTTTCCGAGCACTGTCCGGCAAAGAAATGAGTTATTAATTACTTGACATCAGTAAATGAAAGAAAGTTACCGATATAGTGTCATAATGACTGAAATTTCCGCTGAAGCATATCCTGCATGGGGGTCCACTCCTCAAGGGGTTTACGTTTAGAGTCCATGACTTGTACTACTCCATTGTCAGGTTGAAAGATTAGCAGAATATAATGAAATCTACGCATGCATAACTCATCAATTATACATTTAACATCGAGTAAGCGAAAAAGAATGTGTACAAGACAATAACACTCACTTGAAGTTGTAAGGTAATAATATTTCCCTTTTGATTTCTTGAAGCGAAAAATAATGTGTACAAGACAATAATATTTCTCCACCGGGACCGAAGAGAATGATCGGTACGCTCATTGCCACTTGTGTCGTGTGCATCAAAGTACTCCTTCATTCTCGCCCAATACGTATCTCTTGTTTGGTCGGTGCCGGTCGCCGGGTCCATGCCAACATGCAACCAAGTTTATCAAAGCAACTTATCTTCTTATGTGGTGTTGTTGGCCGTCCTACCTCACGGTGGTTCAACCAAACCCTCACCATGCTCATCCACTCCAAACTTCTCTTCTTCTTCACCATTTTGCTCATCCAAATTGGAGTGTGAGAAAGAAGAGCCAACATTCATTTGTGCCATGAATGTTTCATCATCAACACTACAATCCAATTGCACAAACACATCATTTTCTACATTCATCTACATTGGAGTATGATAAAGACCCAATTTGTACCTTGTTGTCATTTGGTCGAGTAGGTTGCGTGCGCTGAAATGCGCCCCGACCAATGGCGTCGGCGGTGGCGCAGGCTGCTGCGAAGCGCTAGCCGTCAGAGTAGGAGGTCGCGTGTGAGCGGACGGGAGCAGCCATCTTCTTCACCGGCTTTTGGGCAGCCGCCGCCGCAGGAGCGGCCGGGCGCTTGGCCACTCCGGACCTTCCTTTGGTCGTTGGTGGTAGTGGAGGCGGCGCCTCGCCGGGTGCAGCGTTTGGCCGCGACAGCATGAACAGGATGCGGGCGGGGTTATGCGACCTTGCGGAGGCGTCGACGACGTTAGGGTTTGCAGCGGGAGGCGGCGGATGGGCGCCGACTGTGGAAGGGACCGAGTATGAAGGGGTCGACGGAGCTGCGGAGAACTCGTCCATCGTCGGAATGTCGTCGGCGACCGTGTAGGAGGCAACGGCAGAATTGAAGGCGCGGGCCCAGGGGAGAGGTTTCCTCTGGCGGTTGGCTCTTGGCGTGGTGGCGTGAGAGATAGCGTGCGCTTGACTCGATGCGTCAATTTTGGGGCGCCGCAGGGGGGAAATGACACGCGCTAAAAAAAATTTAGAGCGCGCCCAAATATAGCGCGTCCGCTAGAGGACGCAAATGGGCCGCGCACGCTATATCGGTGGTTAATTTAGTGCAGGCGCCATATAGCGCCTCTGTTAGAGTTGATCTAATACAGGATGAGGGTACGATTGAGGGACATGAGCAGCTTAAGTCTTATATTACCATTTAGTACAAATGTTTGTTGGGGGTACCTCTAGAAAATACATTCTCTATGGATGAATTCCAAACCGCGAATATTCCCCAAGTTTTTTATGAGGAAACTAATTTTCTAAGCGCTCCTTATATAGATGACGAGGTCAAGAAGGTTGTTTTCCATATGGAAAATAACAAAGCTCCAGGTCCTGATGGTTTCCTCTTGGAATTTTATCAAAATTTCTGGAATGTCATCAAGGTGGATCTCATGAATTTGTTTGGGTTTGTTCAAGTGGGTCAACTAGATTTATTTAGACTTAATTTTGGGAATATTATTTTACTACCTCAGGTTAATGATGTAGAGCGTATACAACAGTATCAATCCATCTGCGTCCTTAACGTTAGTTTTAAAACATTCACTAAAGTTGCTATGATTAAACTGAATTCATTAGCTAACCATATTGTTCGCCCTTCTCAAACTGTTTTAATGCAAGGAAAAAAATATCTTAGATAGTGTAGTAATTCTGCATGAAAAGATGCACGAGCTATACTCTAAAAAATTAAAAGAGGTATTGTTCAAAATTGAATTTAAGAAGGCGTATGATAAAGTAAATTGGTCTTTTAGTAAACAGTTCGTATGAAAGGTATGAAAGGTTTTTCAGAATAGTGACGTCCTCTCATACATTCTTTTGTGTATAGAGGTAGCGTTGCTATAAATGTCAATAATGACACTGGCAAATAGTTTCGGAGTAAGAAAGGATTGAGATAAGAGAATCTATTATCGATTGTACTATTTAATATAGTGGCGATATGTTGGCAATCCTGATCGGGAGAGCAAAGGCTAATGACCAGATTGAAGGATTAGTTTCCCACCTTGTTGATGGAGGACTTTCTATTCTTCAATATACCGACGATACAATCTTATTTATGGAACATGATTCGAAGAAAGTAAAGAATCTGAAATTAATTTTATCAACATTTGAGCAACTTTCTGTATTAAAAATAAATTTTATAAAAGTGATTTGTATTGTTTTGGTGAGGCCTAAAATAAGGCTCACCTATATGCTGATTTATTAGGTTGTGGGCAAGGGAAATTTCTAATCAACTATCTGGGAATTCGGATTCACTATCGACGTCTCACAAATGTTGAATGGAAACTTGTAGATGAAAGATTACAAAAACGCCTTAATAGTTGGAAAGACAAATTGTTATATCTTAGGGTAAGACTTGTACCTTACTAATATGGTACGGTACCGACTGAATACTAGAGATATTATGTTGCGCAAACATTGGCACGTAGAGACTGATCCAGACTGCACGCTTTACAGTGTTGCGGATCTTGAGACATGGGATCATCTTTTCTTCAATTGGCAGGTTGTAGTCGCATGCTGGCAGTCTATCAATATTCATTGGGATACCACTCTCAGCCTCAGAAAGATTTAATTCGGCACATCCTGCTTTCCAGGACCGTGCTTCACATAGATTATGGTTTGTTCTGCCTAGAATATTTGGAAGGTTCAAAATGGTCTCATCTTCAATGGTATCCCGACCTCTATTAACCGTTGGAGAGTTGGTTTTTAGTGCGACATTTTAATGTGATAGCGCTTGCCATTATTTGATCAATATGGCTATACTGAAATAACAAGATTTTTAATAATAAATTATCTTCTAACTTATAGGTTATCTATCGGAGCATGGCTACTTTCCGTTTATGATCATCTTTATAACATGTGGATTTTCGAGATTTGCTTACGGAGGAGTTTACCTGCTTGGAGGATACAACGAGGAATAATTTTTCCCAACATAGATGTCAGCGTGATCTGAGATCGATCTTCCATAGCTTTAGGCATCTTACTAAACATAATTTCGTTGAATGATGGCCTAAATTCTTTGTTTTTTAACTTTCGGTATTGATCAGCTATGTGCATTCTGATTATAGGGAGGCCAGATATAATCGTTACTTTATAAGTAATAAAGCGTCCATTCTAAAAAAAAAGGAAACAACACATCTCTGAACACCGCCTCAACTCGCTTTCCACGAACGATGGGTCTCAAGGCCGTGCCACCACCGGGGGGCGCTGGTCTGCGTGTTCTCTCCACCGCCGCCTCACGCGACTTTGGCACGGGGCAGTATGTTTCGAGCCGCCATGGTGTCGTGCCTTCAATCGCCAGGGCTGCCGGAGCAAGTCGTCGCGGTGCTGGTCTATAGGTACACATAGAAAATGTTAATTTGTAAATTAATACAGTGATGTTCCGCCATTCAGGATACAATTTTTATGGGATGTGACCTCCACAGGAAGTATTCTGGGATGAAAAAAACATGCAGGCTTAAATCTGTCAGCTTCCAGGATAGGAGATGAACACACTCAGGCACACACACGCGAGAGAGAGAGACGAAGTGAGCTCGGGAGTGGAGAGACTAGGAGGCCGAATGCTCTTATTGTATTACTTAAACTGATACAAGGGAGTAGTATATATACTACTACAGGCAGAGCTAGTGTGAACACTGGACTTGAAGTCCAGCCGCCATGCAAATTGCAGCTTGACCTGCAATGTTATCCTGAACGCTATCCTGACCTTCTGCTAGTTATCCTGACTCTCTACACAGCAGCTTATCATCTGACACTGGAATCTTGACTTGCTAGCCATGCAAGAGTCGCATGTTCACACCCCATGCACTACTCCATTTGCTAGAGTAACACATGCACGTACTAGACTTAGCAGCAACCTAATTAATCAACAGGCCGGCCCAATATAGGAAGATCGCTGGGTTATTAGTTCCTCCCTTCCCGCCGGGAGGTGCTAACGGCCGCTCCTTGCGACACCCAGGATTCGCGCCGCCTGCAGGTCATCCGTATGGGCCGGCCCATCATACAGACGAGGCTTTTTTTTAGATCGCTCGTTGTTTTCATATAGTAGGGTACTACTCTTTTGATCGAACGCTCCATCAGCCAGCTGAGGTGTTTCTGTTAAAAGAACTTGGTAGATTTAAAATTGCTAGCATTTTTTTAAATCGTAAACTTTTTGAAAAATCATGAACAATTTTCGAACCAATTTTATGAAATCATAAAAAATAAATTGAAACTCATAAACCAAATTTTAAAATTCATGAACCAATTTTCAAAATTCATAAACCAAATTTCTAAAATCATAAATCAAAATTCGAAATTCGTGAACCAATTTTCGAAAATCATGAACGATTTTTACAAAACATGAATATTTTTAAAAAAATCATGAACAACTTTTATGAAAACGTGAACATTTTTCGAAATCATGAACAAATAATGAGCGGCGGCTAGGGCTAGGAGTCCGACTCCTTGAGGAGTCGGCAACAAATATTATTTATTGCTTGCCTTTGATGTTCGATTACAACTCATATATATATATATATATATATATAATGGAAATATGGTAATTGGGCTAAGCCCCTAACTAAGCCTGTCCATTGGGCCTTCTCCGGTTATATGCTAAACCGGTCTTAACACACGCTGGCTATTCGCACTTTTTATACTATATCTGAAGCCGCAGACTACTGATCGAACTGATTGTGCCCCTTGTACTGAAGTGGAAAAGTTCTCCTGTACCCACTATTCTCCTGTATGGTTGCTTCGCCGGGATGTCGCCGGCAGGTTCTCCGGTGAGGTCATGGGTTTGAGTAGGGATTGGTGAATTTTTTTTGTGTTCAAATTCAGCCAAAGATTTTTAACCAGATCCTGATTTTAAACCGAGTTTTGCGGGCAGAGATTTTTGGTCTGATTTCTCAGGGTTTAGTTTGCCCTTTCCTTTAAATATGCTTGATCGTGCACTGGATTTACGACAGGCACGATATGATTATGAGGGGATTCATGTAAGCGGTGCCTTTGTGGGTTACCATCTAGTCTAGGTAAATTGCTCTACAGATACTGTGTCGAGATGATAATTCCTCAACACTGTTATCGTTTTCAAATAGACCTAGTGGGCCAGAGTCGCTAATTATATTAGACAAATCGATTTTATGGGCCAATGAGCTAGGCGGACGCGATGTTGGAGATGCACATCGCGAACGTGTCGATCCGCTCGTTGGTCTTGAACGTGACGGTCTCGAACTCAGTTCGCAGCAGGCGCACCCGCGAGTCGCGCACACGATCGTTCCCCTGGTAATGAAGGCGGATTGCCTCCCAGGCCGCCTTGGCGCTCCCCTTCCCCACGAGCATGCAGTGCATCTCCGATGGGGTAGAGCGGAGCAGCGCCGCCAACGCCTGCTTGTCCTCCCTACGAGGTACGGTCTCATCCTCGATCGCTTCCCAGAGCGACGCCGCCTGGAGGTTCACCTCCATCACCATCGCCCAGTTGGTGTAGTTGGAGCGCGTCAACATTGGGAAGGAGAGGTTGGTGCCGCTGTCGCCTCCAGTCTCGCGCACCACTTGTTGCACGACAATCTCGCCGCCATTACGCCGACCCCTGCTGCGCCCACGGCTCGGCGATCGCTGTCGCTGACCGGGCGGAGGTGTCGCGGATTGGCGTGGAAGGGTTGCACCGTTGTTGTCTCTCCTATTGCCTTGCGACATGGCTACTGAATTTGGCTCTGATACCAATTATCAGCTTCCAGGATAGGAGATGAACACACTCAGACACGCACACGCGAGAGAGACGAAGTGAGCTCGGGAGTGGAGAGACTAGGAGGCCGAATGCTCTTATTGCATTACTTAAACTGATACAAGGGAGTAGTATATATACTACTACAGGCAGAGCTAGTGTGAACACTGGACTTGAAGTCCAGCCGCCATGCAAATTGCAGCTTGACCTGCAATGTTATCCTGAACGCTATCCTGACCTTCTGCTAGTTATCCTGACTCTCTACACAGCAGCTTATCATCTGACAATCTTGACTTGCTAGCCATGCAAGAGTCGCATGTTCACACCCCATGCACTACTCCATTTGCTAGAGTAACACATGCACGTACTAGACTTAGCAGCAACCTACTTTATCTAGACCTTGCTTCCAAAAGATGTTTCGAGAATTCGAAGAAAAATTGCTGTTTCGAGAAGAACTCGAGCATAGCTTCCTAGATCCTTGATTCTCCGTAGCCGGAAATGATGCGAAAAAGATAAAGATGTGAGCTTTGGTTAAGATACCTCCATGGTGAGCAGGCGTTGCTCCTCCTCAGACGCCTGTGTGGTGAAAGTCGCCCGCGTTCGCTGGATCACGGAGCCACCGACCCTCCTTGCCCCGTGTCGAAGAAGCGCCGCCATCGTCGCCGGCCTGGGGAAAACAAAGGGATTAGGTCCGACACGAATCACCGCCGGTTGTCGCTCCTCCTCCTCCTCCTCCCAAATCGGGTTGCGGAAGCTGAGAAATTTTCCTAGACACGAATCACCGCCGCCTGACGCTCCTCCTCCTCCTCCAAAATCGGGTTGCGGAAGGTGGGAAATTTCCCTAGATTTTGGTGAGCGTACCCTGTGGATCCGGGCTCCTTACGGTTAGGGTTCCTAGCTCGCCTGCCTTGAACGGAGGGAGTATTAAATTAGCACAATTTTTTTTAGGGAAGCAGCAGGTTTGCTGCGGATCGTGTGAGAAGCCCTATGAATACCTGGGCGTCCCCTGCACATTTCCCAGGCCTGGCCTGGCCCGGCTATCGGTCCTAAAATCGCTGCCCAGGCCTGGCCCGAACTGCACAAAAATCACCGGACCGTCGGGTCGGGCCTTCCCTATTTCCTCGTTTCTCCTGGCCCGAGCCCGGCTTAAGTAGTGCACGGGCCTCAAAACTGCTGTCCAGGCCCGGCCCATGGGCTAGAAAAGCCTGGCCAATCGGGCTTTTTTCGGGTCAGGCCGTGCGGGCTGCCCATGCCTAGCTATACCTATGATATAGTCCGGCGGATCCTCCAGCCAAACAATCTGGGTCCCTCCGTCTTACAAGCAAGCATATGAGCTACGCTATTACTCTCTCTAGCGCTATGAGTAAAAATAACATGGGCAAATCCCTTAGCTAGAAAAGAGCATTCCTCATAAATCGCTGCCCGTTGTGCCTAGAGAATTACCACCATCTTGCATTGTAGCGATGACTTCCCAACCGTCCGAGTTCAAAGTTTAGAGCATCCCACCTGCCCTGCCAACAAATGACCATCTCAAAGCGTCGTTCCCTCTGCCATCGGCGCATCAGAAACTGCAGGGATCAAGCAAGACATACCAGCAATAAATGTACCTCCGTCATCACCAATAGTAGCACATGTTGCTCCCGTACAAGTTTCCACATGAAATGATACGTCAACATTTAATTTTGTGTATCCTTCCTTCGGCTTCTCCCAACCATCTCGTTTAATACCAACATTTTTCTTGCACGCTATCTCATAATTAGCAGTGATAGCCAGGATAGCTAGTGTCGATCGCCTTGGAGAAGAGACTTGTTCTTCATGTGCTATTTGCCTTCTCTGCCACCATATATACCAGCATGCAGTAGCTATAAGATCTTTTGTATTCACATCCAGACCACCTGAATCGGTAACCATTGATGACCTTAATAGCTCCTCCACCACAACAGATCCCGATCGGTCAATGAGAGATACTTCATTAATTAGATTAGACAAGCCTAGTTTCTCCCATATTTCGTAAACCCTTGGGCACTGAAAGAAGGCATGAAGAATATCTTCACAGTAGATGTTACAAACAGGGAATAACACAAAGAATGGCATTTTTTCTCCAGAAGGGTAGTACTTTGCTCTCAACACCCTAGCACGAAGAGAGTCAGGTTCACATAGGAGCCTCCAAACTTGTTTGGCTAATAGATCTAGATTGAAACTATTAAGGTCATGAAATCCCATTCCTCCTTTTTTCTTCGGGATACACATCTTCCACCACGCGAACCAGTGCATGTGTTTTTTCTCATCATCATCTCCCCACCAGTATTGGCTCATAGCATTTGTGAACCTATTGACTACTAGTTTAGGGAGCTTGGAAAGGCATTGCATATGCAGGAATAGCTTGCGCAATGGCCTTTAAGAACACCTCTTTTCCACCAAACGATAAAAATTTCTCTTTGGAGCCCTTCAATCTATCACATAACCTCTCAACCAGCTCCATGAAGCTATCAGTTCTATCCAACCCAATAATTGGTGGTAACCCCAAATATTTATCGGTAATGGCTTCCATCATAATGTTAAATTCCACACAAATCTCCTCTTGAACTTCAACCGTAGTACAAGGACTAAAGTAAATGCTAGATTTATCTTCACTTACTTAGTGTCCCGATGAAGCACAGTAATCAAATAAGTCTCTTTTTAGAGCCTTGACATTTGCCATGTCCGCCCTCATTAGCATGAGGGAGTCGTCAGTGAATAATAGGAGTGATACCGCTGGAGCATCACGGCACACCCTAACTCCAATAATATGTCCCACCTCTTCTTCATACCTCAATAAGCTGGTCAAGCCTTCAACACATAGTAAGAATAAGTATGGGGATAGAGGATCACCTTGGCGAAGTCCTCTAGTTGGGGATGTCTAGGTGTTGCTGCGGAGGTGCAAAATAAGTCCCACAACTTGTAAAATGGACAGAAAATAGTCCCACAACTTGCAACCTGGGTGCAAACTAGTCCAATTCAAACAAATTTGTGCAAACTTGATAGTTTTTGGGACAAATTGGACTAAAGATTTTGCAAAACGGCCTAGAAAACGACCGACGTGACTAGTAGAGACCCTTCCACGAGCGACAGGATTGGTAGTTGCTACTGATCGGCCGCTCCTATCTACCGACCGGTCGCTCCTCTCGCTGCTCCCCTATTTGCTGACCAGCCACTGCTCCTGTTGTTGACCGGTCGCCCTTCTCCCGCCTCACCATCTCCACCCTCCTCTCATCCCCAATCTCCATCCCATCTAGACCCTGACGGAACCGTTTGATCCCGTGGTGGCGGCAGTCGCGGAGCAGGAGGGCTCCATGCAGGGCACGGCTCTGCCTCCTGCACATGCTCTAGCTTAGGGAAGGGCTTGGAGGATGGGCCCTGCATCAGCTCGAGATGGAGGTCGTGCATCGGCTCGCGATGGAGGTCATCTGTTCTGGAGTGCGGAGGAGGCGGATGCCTTCATCGAGGCAGAGGAGTATGAGGTGAGTCTAGCGGCGTAGCAGCGGCAGCACCCACAGTACCACAGGGTGAAGCACCTCCACCAGTTGCTCGCGCCATTGGAGGAAAGAGAGTTGATGGAGGAGCCGGGCTGGCGGCCAGAACTCCCCACGGAATTCAGCATGGAGATGCAATGTTGCATACTATAGGGCAGGCTGGACACGAGGAAGGGGCGGCCGCCCGCGCCATCTGCGCCAAATCCGTGTGCTGCGATGCGGATTCCTTCTAGGCGATAACCATATTTCAAAATTTTCAGAGAATAGCCATTTGCTATCAGTGTATAGCCGGTGTGTGATACCATACATTGGAAATAAAAGAGGAGAAGAAGAATATGATATGTGTCCTCCTCGTTTTAGCGAGGAAGTTGAATTATATTTACATTGTGAATTGCATTGGTCAATTTCAGAGAACAAAATGGGAAACAAAATGGGAGGAAGTAAAGAGGAGAAAGGCACCATCAACAAGAGGCTAGAGAAGAAGAATAAGAAGACACTACTAGAGAAAAGGCTATAGGAGACATCCTTATAGGAGGCGCATTTAGACCATATGCACATCCTATAAAATAGGCGAGGCACACTGCCTTGGCATGCGCCTCTAGTATCAAAATAGGCGAGGCACATATTATAAGGATGCACCTCCTATAATCCCTGTATGGATGAAATCTGGTAGCCCCAGATTATGCGAGGCGCATGCTAATAATATGCGCCTCCTATATATCAGATAGGCAAGGCACATGTGGGAAGAATACGCCTCGCATAAGCTGCGTGGGACCAGGATGAGGTCGGTAGTCGAATATGCGAGGCGCATATGACCCTATACTTGATAGTATGCTAGGCGCATGCAACAGAGTGCGCCTCAAGTAACTCCTGCGGGCCTGGGTGGAGGTAAGTGGCCACATAGGTCATATGCGCCTCGTATAGTTTAGAGTCTACGATGCACATATGTAGTAATATGCGCCTCCTATAACTTGGCACCAACTTTTTTGAAGCTTTTGGCACATGGAGCCAATACCAACCCACTCACTTGTCTCACTTCTTCCTCCTCCACCAAAAGACAGATTTGGTTGCCCCCTCCTCCTCCCCACCTCATTTTCCACATTGATTCACCATAGAAGCTTGTTCAATCTCCATTGGTTGACAGTCATATGTAAGTGAAGTCTCTTGCTCCTCTAGATCTACAACATGTCCCTTTACTTCTCCTCCGGCTCTCTTGCGCAACTCGTCGTAGGAGGAAGAGTGAAGGCGTTTCTTGCATGTATGCGCGTTGTCAGCGACACCGACTATATGATTGTGTTGTGGTGCTTGTTTTTGTGCAGGGATTTCATTTGAGATGCCAATGTTTCACCGGAATGTCGATTCATTTATTCTCTAGTGAATTTATGGCACTCGCGGATGTCCTCTTTTTAGGGGAGGTCATGCCGAATTTTTCCGGCGATCCACGTCCATATATGCTCTAATTATTCTCTTGCTCTTTGTACCACGCGCGCAGGAGACCATGGTCTGACCATAGATCCGCAAAGCCCTCGTGGATAGGTGGATGAGATGCGCGACGTCCGACATGGCACGCGCAAACAAGACAGAGATAAGATGTACGTGTTGCGACTACAAGCTGATGTATCTAATTAGGCACGATTTCGGAATGCTAGAGTTACACCTACTCTGATGTAGTTTCATGGATGGCTACACTCGTTGGATACGTGATGACGAAGATGATGATGAGGATGTCAATAATGGTGAAGATCAAGATGCCGGTCATGATCACGAAGATCAAGACACCGGCGGCGGGGCAGGTGATGATCATGAAGATCAGGGTGGCGCCGGACATGGACATGAAGATCAGGGTGGCGCTAGGCATGGACACAAAGATGATTAAGGTGGCGCTAGGCATGAACACGAAGATCAAGGTGTCGGCCATGATTCAAGCTAGTTGCGAGACCCTCATGTCCAAGATCTGCTTCTCAAGGAGACGAGTAACGCCAGAGCTGTCACTAGAGAGAAAGCTAAGCTGGAGCAAATAAAGAAAGACGCGGTCACTCCACTGTTTGACGGATGCAATGACGGGGATACCCATCTGAATGTAACGCTCAGGGCTCTAGGGATGAAGGAGAAACACAAAATGACCGACAAATGCTTCGATGACAACATTGGATTCTGGCACGATATTCTTCCCAAGAAGGGGAACACATCTCCGACTAGTATCGCTGAGAGTAAGAAAGCCGCGTGCCCTCTCAGTATACCGCACATGAAATACCAAGTCTGCATAAATGATTGCATCATCTACCAGGGCGAGGACGCGGAGAAGACCATGTGTCCGGTGTGCAAGACCTCTCGATACAAGAGAGGGACCAAGAAAGCTCCTAGAAAGGTGGTGTGATACTTTCCTCTAACTCCTCGTTTGTAATGGTATTTCATGGACCCTAAGGAAGCAGAGCTCATGCACTGGCACGCGGAAAGAAAGAGGCCGGAAGACGATGATCCGGAGGAGGAAGTGCCGAGGCACCCTTCGGATGCTTGCCAGTGGAAGGCGTTGGACCTCCAATATTACCAACATTTTGGGAAAGAGTCAAGGAACCCCAGGCTGGGCATGAGCACTGATGGACTCAATCTGTTCGATAGCCAGAGCAGCACACATAACACTTGGCCTATATTTGTATGGATTTAGAACCTCCCCCTAGTTGTGCATGAAGAAGAAGTACGTAACCATGAGTATGATGGTTCAAGGGCCAAACCAACCCGTTACATACATCAATCTGTATCTCACGCTATTGAAAGAGGAGTTGGCCATGTTATGGGAAGAAGGAGCCTGTACGTGGGACACCTCGAGACAAGAATACTTCGACATGAGAGCGGCGATGATCACGACGGTGCAAGACTATCCCGGTTATGGATACTTCTCGGGGTAGGTCGTCCAAGGATTCTATGGGTGCGTTAGGTGCAAGGATAATACAGCATACCGCCAGCTATAGAAAGATCCCGGGTCCGGGAAAACCGTGTTCCTTGGGGCTCGGAGGTGGCTGCCCTAGAATCACGCCTCTAGAAAGCTAGGAGATCTATTAGATGGGACGGTCGAGCTCCGATGAATCTCGGACCAGAGGAGCAGCACGGAAATCTACGAGCTGTTGAATAACTGGAAGGAGTGCCCTGCATTGGGAAAGACCCAGAAGAATCCAGAGCCACTGCTGAAGGTATGGAAGGCGAGGTCTGTTTTCTAGGACTTGCCATACTGGAAGATCCTCCGCGTGCCTCATAGCCTCGATCTGATGCATATCACAAAGAACGTGGGTGAGAGTCTACTTGCCACCCTCCTTAACACCAACAAGACCAAATATGGGACAAAGGCAAGGAACGACTTGAAGCATATGGGCATCAGGGATGAACTTCAACCACCACCTAGCAATGACGAGGAGGAGGAGACAGAAATGCATAATAGTCGTCATCACAAGGGGAAAAAGCAGGTCAAGAAGGGCGAGGTCAAGCTCAAGGCCTCGTTGTTTCACTCTGAGTAAGAAGGAGGTTATACAATTTATGAAGTGCCTCCTCAGAGTCAAATTTCTGAACGGCTACGCGGGGAAGATAAGCAGATGGCTAGACAAGGCAAAGCAGTGCTTCAGCAGGATGAAGTCTCATGACGTCGCCGTGCTGATGACGCAGGTACTCCCGGTCGCGATCTGAGGTATAATGGACAAGCACATCCGTGAAACGTTGATTGGCCTCTACAACTTTTTTTGACATCATCTCTCAGAAGTCGATAGGAATTAAGCAGCTCACGAGGCTATCGGACGAGATCGTGGTGATAATACGCGAGATCGAGATCTACCCCCCTCCCCCCCCGCTTTCTTTGACGTCATGCTTCATCTGCTTCTCCATGTCGTGGAGGATATTGTCCAACTCGGTCCTCCGTTTCTGCGAAGCATGATGCCGTTCGAAAGGCTCAATGGACACATCAAGGGATACGTTAATAACAAGTCATGTCTAGATTGAAGCATAGCAAACAGCTTCCTGGTCGAAGAGTGCATCTCTTTCTGCTCGAACTTTCTACAAACCGAGCCCCTCTTGGTCTGCCATTCGACAAGCACATCGGGAGGCTCGCTGGATGGGGTCACCACGAGGGTCGGCGCCCAAAGCATGTCGACCTCGAGGGCCGAACCAAGGACTTTGAAAGAGCAAACTTGGTCACGCTGCAGCACCTGTAGGTGGTCGATCCATACATATATGAGCACAAAGAGTTTATCAAGAAGAATTACGCTGACGAGGAGCGCCAGGTCCTGAGGGAGGAAGATGTTATCAAGGAGCACAACTCCGGTTTCACGCGGTGGTTCAGGGAGAAGGTCATTGCTAATCCACCATAGGGTGAGTACTCGGAGGAAGATAAACTCATATTCTCCTTGTCATAGGGCACCTTGCACAACCTGATGACCTATCAGGCATACGATATCAACGAATACATGTTCTACACCGAGGAAAAGGACAATAACTGCGATTACCAGAACTTAGGGGTAACGGGGATATTCTACACTGGTGATGTCCCAGGAAGATACTACGGAAGGATCAAGAAGATTTGGGAGCTCGACTACGTTATGGAGAAGGTGCTGATGTTCCGTGTCAGGTGGGCCAAGAGCGTCGAGAAAGAAGGCTGGTATTTCACCACCATGGTTATACTGTCAAAGACCACCAGCGTGAAAGCACCCGCGAGTAATGAGCCTTGGGTTCTAGCTAGCAAAGTCGACTAATGCTAGTACATCATAGACTCGTCAAAGCCTAGCCGGTTTGTCGTCATGAGAGGCAAAAGGAACATCACCGGAATGGACAGAGTCGCCAACGAGCAAGACTTTGACCAGAACGTCGACCCGAAGATGGAAGACAGCTACGGCAACCAAGCACCGTACACCAGAACCCTACCTAAGAAAGGACTCCCGTTCAAGAGAAGTAGTGAAGACGTCTCAGAGGAAGATAAACTCATATTCTCCTTGTCATAGGGCACCTTGCACAACCTGATGACCTATCAGGCATACGATATCAACGAATTCATGTTTTACACCGAGGAAAAGGACAATAACTGCGATTACCAAAACTTAGGGGTAACAGGGATATTCTATACTTGTGATGTCCTAGAAAGATACTATGGAAGGATCGAGAAGATTTGGGAGCTCGACTACGTTACGGAGAAGGTGCTGATGTTCCGTGTCAGGTGGGTCAAGAGCGTCGAGAAAGAAGGCTGGTATTTCACCACCGTGGTTATACTATTAAAGACCACCAGAGCGAAAGCACCCGCGAGGAATGAGCCTTGGGTTCTAGCTAGCAAAGTCGACTAATGCTGGTACATCACAGACCCGTCAAAGCCTAGCCGGTTTGTTGTCATGAGAGGCAAAAGGAACATCATCGGAATGGACAGAGTCGCCAACGAGCAAGACTTTGACCAGAACGTCGACCCGAAGATGGAAGACGGCTACGGCAACCAAACTCCGTACACCAGAACCCTACCTAAGAAAGGACTCCCGTTCAAGAGAAGTAGTGAAGACGTCCCGGACCTAACCTATGCAACCGTGACAAAGAAGGGAAAGAAGACGACCATTGTCAAGAAACGCTAGCGTGCTCCGAACATTGTCAAGAACCGTCGTGTGTGTGTGGCCTACTATTATGTATCGAAACATTCATAAGTATCATTTTTTGTATGTTATAATATTGCATTGAGAATATTATGTATCGATGAGACGCATTCATAATACTCACTTTTGTTGTTTTGGAAATATTTGAATATTTAAAATATTTGCAGTATATTTTATAGTTCATATTGTGTTTGGACAATGTTTTTACATGAAAAATGGCCTTTAAAAAAGTTTTCAAAAAAATGTTGCCACCAGGATTCGAACCTGGGTGGCTAGGGTTCAGATTAGGACAAGGAACATAACCAGTGGGCTAGTGTGTGTTTGTTGATAGATACCAGCGCACTACGCTATTTGAATAGGTTGAAGAATATCCGAGGCGTATTCTGGCCAGATGCACCTCGCGTAATCTTATACGAGGCGCACTTTGAAATATGCGCCTCGCATAAGCTAGTAGGTGCCTAAAATGATTGAGGGCTCTCGTTTGATTCCCCTTTTCTCTCTTGATCGATCTCATGCTAGAGGACTTCCTGCAGTGCCAGCCGCCGTCGTCCCCTTCCTGCCTCCATCCGTGCCCACAACAGCCTGCCGTCCACCGTCGTCGAGGTGAGCCCCGATCCCCTTCCCCTACCCCTCTTCCCTCTCCCTGACTCTCGGCCACCACCCCATGGAGGAGGAGCCCGCCGCCGCCAACACTGTTCGAAGACATGCTGCTACATGAAGACCTGCTACCGAGCACCCCCAAGGTGAGCACCGCTCCCCCTCTCCCTTCCCCCTCCCTTCAACCTTACCTAAGTTGTTGATTTGCTGCTAGCTGACTGATTGATTCAGGGAAAAGAAGTTCAGTAAAAACTCTGATTGATTGCTTCCATTACCTCACCCGTTAGAACTCGATAAGTCGGCGGGTAATGCTTGGTGTCTGTACTAGATAATGGCAAATCATTCATAGTATACAACTGTAGGTTAAGCAAGTACTACTTGTGACGCTAAAGATCAGAGGCCTGTAACATGTGACATGCATCTGAATTTAAAGCCTAATTCTTCTATTCTTGCATATCATTGCCTATTTATCCTTATAGCCTTGTATTGATTTCTACAACATTTTCTTGATTGAAATATTCTGGCAGCATGTGCCATCATCATCTATTTGTGGTAGAATAATACTTCCTGCAAGCAAGCCATCTTTATCTGGATTGTGATTTCAATTTGTTGGTGCATTTGTAGCAATATTACTTGGAGTAGATGCAGTAATTTGGATCAGTGATGTGCTTGCAGTAATTCTGAGTACAGTACTGAAGTTGATTTAGGTTTATGTTTTCAATTTTCACTATGGCTTACTAGTCCAGGTGGGTAGACTACAGGGCAGCTCTTGCAGCTTTGTTGGAACCAAATGACATTAGCTATTTTTAGTGTTTAAAATTATCTTGCAGCTCTTACAGTAATATGCACTGCTTCCTTGTGATATGTATGTACTGATGGAAACTTGCAATGAGTACTTGTACACTTGACTATTGTTTTAGCCGTCATTTAGAACTGC
This sequence comes from Avena eriantha, assembly GCA_910589775.1. Lineage (NCBI taxonomy): Eukaryota > Viridiplantae > Streptophyta > Magnoliopsida > Poales > Poaceae > Avena > Avena eriantha. The sequence continues at coordinate 116,095,644 of OU342741.1, forward strand.
ATTTATCTCTGAAAGTATAGTAGTAGCATCTTGAAATTTAGAACTGATGTAGCTAAATGTCTGTTGTACAAGAACATCTTTCTTGCGTGCTAATATCTAAAATTTCAGTGAATGCTTACTCTGAAAATAGGTCAGATTGTTTGTTGCTTTGTTATGGTTTATCTTGTCATGCTTGTAGGTTTAGCTATAGTCACATGTTCCTATAAGTGACTGCTGTCACCCAAGTTTAGTACATGCTAGTGCTTGTGTTTGATTCATGACTTAACAAATTGCTTGTAAATCTATAGCAAGTTTTCTATAGCAAGTTGTGTATGACTGTCCTTGTGTATGCTGGGCGAAAAAGGGTTGTGTTTGTGCCTATTTAGGCATTTTTGTGCAGGTTTTTCTTTTTGAGTTGCCAATGTATCACCGGAATGTTGATTCATTTCCGTTACAACGAATTTCTGGCACTCCTAGACCTAGAAAATTAGCAAAGGTTATGGCGAATATTGTACTTGTTTGTGCAAAATGTTGTGTCAAAAAACACCGAGTCCTTGTACTTGGGGTACAACTCCCTTGTCCTTCTATCCACCCAAAAGAGAGCCCGCACTGCATTGTCTTTATCTACCTCCTTTGCAAAAAAAAGAATGTCGATCTTTCAGCTTGCCTCCTTTCAAAACTCAATTGCATGCTCATATCTCGTTGCGACACTTCCTCCCACAACATAGTTCTTATGCTAGACACATCACGCTTCACATAACTAAGTCACCTTGGGTCGCTACCATGCACACTTCCGTGGCATCCCATCAACTGAGATGTGGTTATGTTCTAGTTGTGCAATGTTTGGATGAACTGGAAGTCCTCCTCGGAAACCTTCCTGTGAGAGCCATAGTACCGTCGCCTCCCAATTTTCTTCACCATTTCATGTATGTTCTCTTCGTTGAAGATAGTGACAATCCAGATCTCATTCCTCTTCCCGACAACCATTCTTGCTTTACAATCATGCCGCAACACCCTGTTCCGATGCCTCATGTCTTCCACATCCATCCTAAGACCAACTTGCTTGGTACGTGACTTTTGCGCACTGAAGCTGCGCATGTCAATGGTACCATCTTCTCCCATTGCAGCAACACCACAAATATCCTTTGGAGCATGTTTTGCTTCATCATCTGGTTTTCCAGCATGGACACACTCAAAAATCCTGCTAAGACTTGTATCCTTGGATGGACCTATTGTGCTATACTTGGTGTTTCCAATGTGTGTGCCAAACCCAAGTTTGAAATCATAGTCATTGTATACTTGCTTCGCTACTTCAAGGTCATCAAATGTCATACCAACAAAAGAAACAAGTGGCCGCGAGCATATCTCTTCTCTAGCTTCTTTAGTAGCAAAATAATCATTGCCACTTACTGCACTTTCTAGCCTTGCTTCAAATTGTTGTGTAGTATATCCTACAGCAGCGTATCCTTCAGCCGCAAATTGTGGTGTAGCATATCATTCAGTAGCAAATTGTGGTGCAACATATCCTTCCTCACCAATTTGTTGTGCATCATATCCTTCAGCAACAAAAGTATCTGGTGGCTGGTTCAGGCCGAATCCTCCGAGTATGCTATTAGCAACAAACCCCTGCAATTCAAATAGAAAAAGTTCAGGTCGAATTCTCTATTCTTTTTCCAAAGGAAAATATGATGAAGCTTAAAGCCATAATTTAGCAAGATTTAAACATGAAAATGCTATCTACAATCAAAACTAATAGTAGACTACATGCTTTGTCGCTGAAGCTTCTAGGATGAAAAACCATACATGCTCTTGCTGCAGAATTTTGCAATGAAGCAATAATCCTAAGAACCCTAGTAGTTGAAGCAAAAGGTACAGAAGAAATAATCCCTAGTAGGAACCCTAGTATCATCAAATGAAGCAACAACTGTGTGAAATCCTAACAACAAAAAATTCAATATGGAGAGGAGGCTTCACTAACGGAGCTGGGTCTTCAAGCTCTAGATTATGATGGAAAACGCTAGTGGATTTGTGTGGCGGCCCTAAATCGGTTTGTAGTAATGGCCTCCTGGCACCGGTGCTCACTGCATCAGAGTCATGTCGCCATTGTGATGCAGGATTGGATCCACCGCTCGATCCGATATGTTTACATCCTACTATTGGTGGTGCAAGGCGCTAGTGGTACTGGAGGGCAGAGGAAATGTTGAGGAGGTGTGGAAGGAGATGGTGGAGGGATGGGTGTTCCACTTACTGAAAAATCTACTTGGAAAAGGAAGAAATTACTCGCCAACCTGTGCATCGGTCATGGTAATATTATAGACGGCTAGAAATTAATCTGAAAGCACGAGAATATGGCAGGTGACGTGGGCTTTTAGATTTGTTGGTTGAAAGAATGACAAGAATCGAACGGCTGCGGTAAATCGATGATGTGATCACATGTGTTTTTTTTGCGGGTATACATGTTTGTTAACTAGCGAACATTTTTCTGGTATTTTCTAAATTAGTAAATGATTAAAAAACAGTTTTGAAGATTAAAAATGAAAAACATCGCGCAGCTACTAATGGGCCGGCCTGGCTCGACGCAGCAGAGACCTTTTAGCCAGCGTCGGAGCGGCACAAGGGCCCTCGCTCTTCTTGTGTTTGGTTGGAGGCGAAGGAAGGCGAGCGAGCGAGGAACCCTAACCCTAAGGAACCCGGATCCGCAAGGTATGCTGACTTTGGAGGAGGAGGAGGAGGAGCGAGCAAGGTATGCGGCGGTGATTCGTGTCGGACCTAATCCCTTGTTTGCCGCAGGCCGGCGACGATGGCGGCGCTTTTTCGGCACGGGGCAAGGAGGGTCGGTGGCTCCGTGTTCCAGCGAACGCGGGCAGCGTCCACCACACCGGCGGTTGGGGAGGAGCAACGCCTACTCACCATGAAGGTATCTTAACTAAAGCTCACATCTTTATCTTTTTTAGGAACAACGCCTGCTACTGAGAATTAGGGATCTAGCGAGCTATGCTCGAATTCTTCTTGAAACAGCAACATTTCTGCGAATTCTTAAGTATATATCATCTCTTGGAAGCAAGGTCTAGATAAAGTAGAGCTGTCTAAAGCAACCTTCTTTTCCTGGTTTTAGCGAACACATTAGATGTCTATGTTGTTGCTCAGCCAGACAACCGTATTGTAGATGTTTGTTCTGATTCTGATACGTTGCTTGCTGCACTTTGTAAGTTTTTTCTGTCTAGTCACGGTCTCACTGGACCTATTCCTTGAAAATTTTCTGCTGAAAAACATCACCTTGTGTCCAAATTAACTCAGTTGGTGCTAGAACTCATATAAACTTGATTATCTGTTATCTGTATCCAGCATGTGAGACCAGGACCTCCTAAAGACCCGCGAGCCAGATTGCATGAAATCGAGTATAGGAAAGAAGAGCTGTATGATCTCATATCTTCGATGGAGATGACTTCCATGCCTAAGAACTACCAAAACAGAGAGCTGCTCAAGTTTCTTTCTATGCAAATCAAGCCAAGACCACGGGAGTCCAAGTGGTACAGTACAACATCAAACATACATACATACCGAGATATAAATTGTTTCTCTGTCTCTTTCCCTCCTGTTTGACAGGAGTTAATCCTTGTTGCAATCTCATTCATTTGACCACCTACTTGTAGGCGCCGGATGTGGCACTCAAAAAACAATGATGTTCTGCTGGATACAGGATACCTTCTTGTAACATGCCTTCTAGGCCATCTGTATTGGTCTCGGTTGGCTGGACGAAGGCCAGACCAAGTAGAAGCAAGAGCAATGAAGGCAGCATCTTGTTTGACGGAGAAGCAAAGATAATGGACACGAACGTGTTTTTCAGCACTAATATTTTTTTATCATAATTATTATGGGGATGTTTATGGTCGGTTGACTAGAAGTTGAGTAGTACAAGTTTGTCACTGTGTTGGCTATTCGGACATGTCTTCGATCGACATAATTATGGGATCTTTATGATCTGTTGACTAGAACTTGAGTACAACATCAAACATACACTAGTAGAGAAAGGGTCTTTGGTTCGAACCCCCAGGTCATCGGTCCCGGTTCGGCTCGCAAATCGGGACCAATGACAGGCACCGGTCCCGGTTCATCTCTAAGAAACGGTCCCGGTTCGTGGATGAACCGGGACCAATGTCCCCGCGACGCACACGTGGCGCTCTGTGGAGCATTGGTCCCAGTTCATGCCACGAACCGGGACCAAAAACCCTCCCCTGGCTATAAATAATCCCAGCCCAACCACTTATTTTTTCTAGAATTTTGTGTGGGAGGTGGATGCTAGGTTTTTTTTGTTCACACTACACACAAGGTGTTCGATGAAATGTCCGAGCCACACTTAAGTTCGCATAACACGGTATCCTTGGCCGAGATTAGCAACCTTATCTTCTTTATTTGTAACTGATACAAAAATATTGCATGTGTCCATATAGGATGGTCATTTTACTATTCACGATGTTATTATAATGATTAATTATTCTGACGCGTATCGATGCGCGGATGTGATGGATGTACGACGACCGACGCGATTCCGATTTTATTACAGGTCTGTATAAATTTATCGATGTGGTTAAGGCAAACAAAGTGGATAATTTTATGCCTTGTCCTTGCATCGACTGTCGAAACGTGGCAGAGCACTCTGCCCCGAGAATCCTTCAAAGCCATCTGCTTCGGAGAGGTTTCATGCCCGGATATTATTCTTGGGCCATGCACGGAGAAAGAGGGGTTAGGCTGGAAGAAAATAAAGAAGAGGAGGATGATGACAGCTATCCTATGTCCCCTGAAGAATACGGTGATACTGCAATGGAAGACAATGAAGAAGAGGGAGGCGGCAATAAAGAAGAACAACGGGCATCGGATGAGCCCGTTGATGGTCTTGGTCGGGTCATTTCCGATGCAAAGTAACAATGCGATACAGAAAGGGAGAAGCTTAAGTTGGAGGCCATGCAAAAGGATCACAAAAAGTTGTTGTACCCAAATTGCGAAGATGGCAGCACAAAGCTCGGTACCACACTTGAACTGCTGAAATGGAAGGTAGATGATGGTTTATCTGACAAGGAATTTGAGAAGTTACTGAAAATAATGAAGCTGAAGCTTCCAAAGGATAACGAGCTGCCCGAGACAATGTACGAAGCAAAGAAGACTATCTGCCCTCTAGGATTAGATGTGGAGAAGATACATGCATGCACTAATGACTACATCTTGTACCACGGTGAGAAGTACGAGAATATGGATAAATGCCCGGTATGCACTGCATGTCGGTACAAGATCAGACAAGATGACCCTGGTGATGTTGAGGGTGATGACGAGCCCCCCAGGAAGAGGGTTCTTGCTAAGGTTATGTGGTATGCTCCTATAATAGCACGGTTGAAACGTCTGTTCAGAAACAAAGAGCATGTCAGGTTGTTGCGATGGCACAAAGAAGAGCGTAAGAAAGACGGGAAACTGAGACACCCCGCCGATGGGTCGGAGTGGAGAAACATTAAGAGAAAGTACTCGAACTTTGCAAGTGGCGCGAGGAACTTATCGTTTGGTCTAAGTACAGACGGCATGAATCCTTTTGGGGAGCAGAGCTGCAGTCACAGCACCTGGCAAGTGACTCTATGTATCTACAACCTTCCTCCTTGGTTGTGCATGAAGCGGAAGTTCATTATGATGCCAATGCTCATCCAAGGACCGAAGCAACCCGGCAACGACATTGATGTGTACCTAAGGCCATTAGTCGATGAACTTTTGCAGTTGTGGGCAGAACCAGGTGTAAAGGTGTGGGATGAGCACAAACAGGAGCCATTTGACCTACGAGCGTTGTTGTTCGTAACCATCAATGTTTGGCATGCTCTTAGTAGCATTTCAGGACAGTCAAACAAGGGATACAATGCATGCACACACTGTTTAGATAAGACTAAAAGTACATCTTTGGATAAATGTAAGAAGGTTGTGTACATGGGGTGTCGTAAATTTCTTCCGACCAATCATCAAGTAAGAAAGGAAGGCAAGAATTTCAACGGGGAGGCAGATTACCGGAAGAAGACTAAGCTCCCTAAAGGTGCTGATGTATTTGGTATGGTGAAGGACCTAGAAGTAATCTTTGGAAAGAGTCCTGGTGGTCAATCTGTTCCGAAAGACCCCATTACCGGACACACGACCATGTGGAAGAAGAAATCTATATTTTGGGAGCTTGAGTATTAGAAAGACCTAGAGGTCCGTTCTTCAATTGACGTGATGCACGTGACGAAGAATCTTTGCGTGAACCTGCTAGGCTTCCTGGGCGTGTATGGGCGCCCTTCTTCAATATTATGACGCATCTCTTAGTTCACCTAGTCAAAGAGATTTCCATTCTCGGTCCTATATTTCTGCACAATATGTTCCCCTTCGAGAGGTTCATGAGAGTCTTAAAGAAATATGTTCGTAACTGTGCTAGGCCAGAAGGAAGCATCTCCAATGGCTATGGAACAGAGGAGGTGATTGGGTTCTGTGTAGACTTTCTTCCTGACCTTAAGCCGATTGGTGTTCCTGAATCACGGTATGAGGGGAGACTGAGTAGAAAAGGCATGCTAGGAAAAAAAGCAATGATATTTAGGGACGGGCATTCTTTGAATCAAGCACACTACATAGTTTTACAAGTTCTACCTTCGTGGCTCCGTATTTTGAGGAGCACATGAATGTTGTACGCTCCAAGTTCCCAGGGAAGGATGACTACTGGATTAAAGAAAATCACATGGAGACTTTCGGCACTTGGTTGCAATTACATCTCATGAATGACACCACTATTGGAGATCAGCTCTACTCGTTGGCCGCGACACCATCTGCGACTGTATTGACTTTCCAAGGGTACGAGATAAATGGGAATACATTTTACATGATTACCCAAGATAAAAAGAGCACCAACCAAAACAGAGGTGTCTGCTTTGATGCAACATGCGAGAATGGGAAAAAGGACACATACTATGGTTACATAGAGGAGATATGAGAACTTGACTATGGACCTATGATACGTCCATTTTGCATCACTATTCTATGTCATAATTCACTGTTATTCATTGATATATTTCGTATTGAGAGGTGATACTTATGTTATTTCATCTGTTTTTGCATGGTTGATGACTTTTAGAGCATGGACCACTGCAGTGAGGATTCTGATGGAAAAGGTGCTGTTTGGAGGCAAAATTCGCGAAGATCAGAAAATCCAAGAAAATATATAGAAAATCCTATTTTTCCAGAAGACGAAGGAAGCCAGAAGGGGGGCTAGAGATGGGCCATAGGGGGCCCACACTACTCCCTGGCGCGGGTGAGCCTAGGACGCGCCACTAGGTGGTGTGGCCGCCCTGGTCCACCCCTGGCACTCCCCTTTGGCGTATATTATCCTCCCAAAACCCTAAGACTGGGGGAGCGACCACAGAAAGATTCCGCCGCCTCTGGGGACGGAAAACACCGAGAGAGAAAGATCTCTCCGGTAGACAGATTTCTGCTAGGGGAATTCCTTCCCGGAGAGGGGAGATCATCGCCATCAACACTGCCATCAACACCGCCATCAAGCTGGACTTCATCGGGATCATCATCATCATCATCACCACCATCATCACCATCAACACCCTCATCACCATCTCCATATTGCTGTAACAATTGCGTTGAATCTTGCATAGTTCATAGGGGAAACTCTCCCGGTGTTGATTACTCTTTGTAGTTGATGCTATTGAGTGAACCATTGAATTATTGTTTATGTTGAGATTGTTATACATCATTATTCCATCTCTGATCATGATCCATATGATGTCTTGTGAGTAGTTCGTTTTGTTCTTGAGGACATGGGAGAAGTCATGTTGTTAGTAGTGGAGTTGTGTTGAGAAAGATTCAGTAGTTTCATATTTAAGTTGTGGTGTACTTCTTCTAGTGGTGTCATGTGAACGTCGACTACATGATACTTCACCTATATGGGCCTAGGGGAATGCATTGTGTATATGGCTACTAATCGTAGGGGTTGCCGGAGTGATAGAAACCTGAACCCCCGTTAGGAAACCATTGCACAAGGGATGTAAGGGTCTTAGAGTTTAAAGTTGTGGTTAGGTTTCTACCTTAATTACTTTCTTGTACTTACGGATGTTTGCAAGGGGTATAATCACAAGTATGTATTAGTCCTAGGAAGGTCGGTATATTGGCATAGGTTCACCCACACAACACTTAGCAAGCTAAAGAAGATCAATCAACTATATGAAGCGAAAGCACTTGACAGTCTTCCCATGTGTCCTCGAGAACGTTTGGTCATCTTAAGTAATACAACCGGCTTGTCCTTTGCTGCATAAAGGATTGGGCTACTTGCTGCATTTATTCCTACTGTCTTTTTTTTACTTGTACTTTGTTTACTTGCTTTATCGAAAACCCCTAAAAATCCGTTTGCTAAGTATTTGCAGAGAATTCCTGATCCATACCACTAGCCAGTACCTTCTGCTCCTCGTTGGGTTCGACACTCTTACTTATCGAAAATACTGCGATACACCCCCTATACTTATGGGTCATCAACCTACTTTTAAGGTCCCTTTGTTTCGGTGCAGTTGGGTCAACATGAATGGAGAAGGGGTAAAGGTAGACCAGCTGTACGGAATGACAACAGTGGATCTCAAGAATCTTGGTTACAGAGAAGAACCATTCATCCTAGCCAATGATGTGGCTCAGGTTTTCTATGTGAAGGACATGTCCTCTAGACCGAAAAAAGAAAAAATAAGGAAACGAATACATCAGACGATGAGCCCAGGCGTCACATAGTTCTTTCAGGGAAAAGAAACATCGCGGGAGTCAAGGACAAGACAGACATGTCAGAAGATTATGATAAGTTTGATGAAATTCCGCCCTTCACCGTGAAAACTGACCCAAGCATCCCCTTAAGCAAAGAAGATGCTCCATGGTTACAGCCTAAGAAGCGATCATAGCAAGGGATCGACATACGTGATGAAGGATTCATACCCTAAACCCTAAACCCTATGTAAATATATGTAATGTATGAAAACTTTATGTGATGTATGAAAACTTTATATGAGACCACGCGAATGTTTCACATTGTTTGGATCATTAAACTTGAAGTGGATCTCTGATGAAATAGCATGTTGTCAACCTATAAATGATTTAAAAAAAATCATAAGCATTATATCATGTACTTGTAGTTCAAATTTGGGCAACCTCGTGCCGATTCGGCAGGAATTTGTCTTTTTCATGAGGGATGGACAGAAAGGTTCCAGATACACCGGTTGGGAAATTGTCCATCTAAGGTGGTCTAGTATTTTTGAAAAATGGGTTGGTACCATTGCCAAACTTTAATTTGGTGGTTGCTTCACAGAACATCCCGATTTAGGCACCTCAAAAATGGAAATTGGCTATTTCGTGCGTCGAAAAGGAAAACTTCCTCCTAGAACATCGTAAGCCATCCCAAGATGCACATGTGTGCACAATATGGTCACATTATCACATACTATGCCCTGATTCTAGCCATAACATTGGTGGTTTAACCTAACTGCCATGAAACCTCGAACATCATAGGTCATTTTGTGAAGGATGTTTTATGGTGTTTGCAATTTTTCAAGTTCAATATTCTTCCTTGCAACTATGACACATAATATGACACCACGCGAAAGTTCCACATTGTTTAGATCATTTTTGAATTTCTTATGCCCGTTTCAAACTATATTCAAAACGGCGGGCATGAAGCTTCTTAGCCCGGGGCTGAGCCTCGCTGAACTTGAAGTGGATCTCTGATGAAATAGCATGTTGTGAACCTATAAATGATTTTTCTTTAAAATCAGAAGCATTATATCATGTACTTGTAGTTCAAATCTGGGCAACCTCCTACCGATTCAGTAGGAATTTGTCTTTTTCATGAGGGATGGACGGAAAGGTTCCAGATACACCGGTTGGCAAATTGTCCATCTAAGGTGGTCTAGTATTTTTGAAAAATGGGTTGGTACCAATGCCAAACTTTAATTTGGTGGTTGCTTCACATAACACCCCGATTTAGACACCTCAAATGGAAATTGGCTATTTCGTGCGTGAAAAAGGAAAACTTCCTCCTGGAAAATCATAAGCCATCCCAAGATGCACATGTGTGCACAATATGGTCACATTATCACAAAGTACGCCCTCATTCTAGCCATAACATTGGTGGTTTGACCTAAATGCCATGAAACCTCGAACATGATAGGTCATTTTGTGAAGGATTTTTTATGATGTTTGCAATTTTTCAAGTTCAATATTTTTCCTTGCAACTATGACACATAATATGACACCACACGAAGCTTTCACATTGTTTGGATCATTTTTGAATTTCTTATGCCCGTTTCAAACTATACTCAAAACGGCGGGCATGAAACTTCTTAGCCTAGGGCTGAGCCTTGCTAAACTTTAAGTGGGTCTCTGATGAAATAGCATATTGTGAACCTATAAATGATTTTTTTAAAATTCACAAGCATTATATCATGTACTTGTAGTTCAAATCTGGGCAACCTCCTACCGATTCTGCAGGAATTTGTCTTTTTCATGAGGGATGGACAGAAAGGTTCCAGATACACCGGTTAGGAAATTATCCATCTAAGGTGGTCTAGTATTTTTGAAAAATGGGTTAGTACCAATGCGAAACTTTAATTTGGTGGTTGCTTCACAGAACACCCCAATTTCGGCACCTCAAAAATGGAAATTGGCTATTTCGTGCATCGAAAAGGAAAACTTCCTCCTAGAACATCGTAAGCCATCCCAAGATGCACATGTTTGCACAATATGGGCACATTATCACAAACTATGCCCTGATTCTAGCCATAAGATTGGTGGTTTGACCTAAATGCCATGAAACCTCGAACATGATAGGTCATTTTGTGAAGGATTTTTTATGATGTTTGCAATTTTTCAAGTTCAATATTTTTCCTTGCATCTATGACACATAATATGACACCATGTGAAGGTTTCACATTGTTTGGATCATTTTTGAATTTCTTATGCCCGTTTCAAACTATATTCAAAACGGCGGGCATGAAACGTCTTAGCCCGGGGCTGAGCCTCACTGAACTTGAAGTGGATCTCTGATGAAATAGCATGTTGGGAACCTATAAATGTTTTTTTAAATTCACAAGCATTATATCATGTACTTGTAGTTCAAATCTAGGCAACCTCCTACCGATTCGGCAGGAATTTGTCTTTTTCATGAGGGATGGACGGAAAGGTTCCAGATACACCGGTTGGGAAATTGTCCATCTAAGATGGTCTAGTATTTTTGAAAATGGGTTGGTACCAATGCCAAACTTTAATTTGGTAGTTGCTTCGCAGAACACCCCGATTTCGGCACCTCAAAAATGGAAATTGGCTATTTCGTGCGTCGAAAAGGAAAACTTCCTCCTGGAACATCGTAAGCCATCCCAATATGCACATGTGTGCACAATATGGGCACATTATCACAAACTATGCCCTGATTCTAGCCATAACATTGGTGGTTTGACCTAAATGCCATGAAACCTCGAACATGATAGGTCATTTTGTGAAGGATTTTTTATGATGTTTGCAATTTTTCAATTTCAATATTTTTCCTTGCAACTATGACACATAATATGACACCACGCGAAGGTTTTACATTGTTTGGATCATTTTTGAATTTCTTATGCCCGTTTCAAACTATATTCAAAATGGCGAGCATGAAACTTCTTAGCCCGGGGCTGAGCCTCGCTGAACTTGAAGTGGATCTCTGATGAAATAGCATGTTGTGAATCTATAAATGATTTTAAAAAAATCACAAGCATTATATCATGTACTTGTAGTTCAAATCTGGGCAACCTCCTACCGATTCGGCAGGAATTTGTCTTTTTCATGAGGGATTCACGGAAAGGTTCCAGAGACACCGGTTGGGAAATTGTCCATCTAAGGTGGTCTAGTATTTTTGAAAAATGGGTTAGTACCAATGCCAAACTTTAATTTGGTGGTTGCTTCACAGAACACCTCGATTTTGGCACCTCAAAAATGGAAATTGGCTATTTCGTGCGTCGAAAAGGAAAAATTCCTCCTGGAACATCGTAAGACATCCCAAGATGCACATGTGTGCACAATATGGGCACATTATCACAAACTATGCCCTGATTCTAGCCATAACATTGGTGGTTTGACCTAAATGCCATGAAACCTCGAACATGATAGATCATTTTGTGAAGGATTTTTTATGATGTTTGCAATTTTTCAAGTTCAATATTTTTCCTTGCAACTATGACACATAATATGACACCACACGAAGGTTTCACATTGTTTAGATCATTTTTGAATTTCTTATGCCCGTTTCAAACTATATTCAAAATGGCGGGCATGAAACTTCTTAGCCCGGGGTTGAGCCTCGCTGAACTTGAAGTGGATCTCTAATGAAATAGCATGTTGTGAACCTATAAATGATTTTTTTTAAAAATTCACAAGCATTGTATCATGTACTTGTAGTTCAAATCTGGGCAACCTCCTACCGATTCGGTAGGAATTTGTCTTTTTCATGAGGGATGGATGATACATTGCAAATGTATCTATAATTTTTGATGTTCCATGCTCGGTTTTATCCACTTTCTTGTGTTTTGTTCCAACTTTGGAGTACTTTTCATATGATTTCTTGGACTAACCTATTAACAAGAGCCATAGTGCCAACTGCCTGTTTTCTGCTGTTTTTGGTTCAAGGAAAGCCAGAAAATGAATATTCTCGGAATTGGACGGGACAAAAGCCAAAGTGCCTATTTTTCTGGAAGGGATCAAGTGCTAGAATACGAGACAGAGAGGGGCCAGGGGCCGGCCACACCACCTGACCGTGCGGCCAGGCCTGGCCCGCGCCAGGGGGTGGTGTGTTGGCTCCCGGCACCCCCTCGGCCTCTCCTTCCGCCTATCTATTTCCCTCGGGACGAAAACCCTAAGTACCTGATCAAAAATCCACGAAAGAGTCTGTAGCCGCTGTCATCTCCATCCCTAGATCGGGAGGGATCTGAAGCTCTTCCCGGCACCCTGCCGGAGAGGGGAATTCACCCTGGAGGCCCTCTTCATCACCATGCAAGCCTCCGGTGTGATGCGTGAGTAGTTCATCCTTGGACCATGGATCCATGTAGTATCTAGATGGCTGGTTTCTCCTTCTTTGTGCTTTGATGTTTAGATCTTGTGAGCTCCGTTCATGATCAAGATCATCTATTTGTAATTCATACATGTTGTGTTTGCGGGGATCCGATGGATATTGAGATGCTATTTCAGATTTATTATTGATTCTATCATGTCTTTGTTATTTGAGATCTTCCATGCTTTCCGTTGTTAGTAGCTATCTTAGCCAAGTAGATGCTAGCAACTCCAAGAGTTAGTATTTATGCTCGATAGTGTGTTCATGCCTCTGGTAATCTGGGGAAGTGACAGAAAGCTCTAAGGTACTAGATGTGCTGTTGCTACTAGGGAGAAAACAACAATCCTTTGTTCATAGAACAATCTTATTGTTTACTTTACACGCACTTCGTAAAGCAATAATTTGTTGCTTGCAACTTAATACTGGAGGGGGCTCGGATGATAACCCGAAGGTGGATTATTAGTCATAGGTGCAGTTGGATGGCGGTCTATGTATTATGTTGTAATGCCAATCAAGTCTCAGAGGAGTCAAGATGATTAGTATATGCATGTATTGCTTTCTCAGTGTTTGTCAATTGCCCCGCTGTAATTTGTTCACCCAGCATGTTATTTATCCTAAGGAGAGCCACCTCTAGTGAACTATGGATCCTGGTCCTTGTCTTTTACATACAATCTACAATCTTTTACTGCTTTGTGTTTACTTTCTGCAAACTTTTACTTCTTTCCATTCGATACGTTTAATCCTTTGTTTTCCGCAAAACACGGTGAGATTGACAACCTCATTGCAAGTTGGGGACGAAGTTCTGTGGTTGTGTTGTGCAGGTCTCCATGTTGCTACTAGCACAGGTAGTGCGCCCTACCAAAGCTCAGCTAGTAACACCTTTGGGGTGCTTCCTTGCTCCTACTGGTTCGATTAAACCTTGGTTTCATAACTGAGGGAAAACTTTCTGCTGTGCTCATCATACCTTCCTCTTGGAGTTCGCAACGAGCTCTACGTTGATCGTCAAGTGCATCAAGATCTTTTCTGGCGCTGTTGCCGGGGAGTCAAGGACATCTTCACAAGGGGAGTCCCTCATAACCAATCTCTTTAGTTTGTTGTTTTTGTTTTGCTTAGTTTCTTTTTGCTTTGTTTGCTTGTTTTGTTCTTCAAAAATCCAAAAAATTAGTTTTACAAGTTTGCTTTCTTATTTGAAAACCTCAAAAAATGACTACTCTTGAAAACACTAAGTTGTGTGACTTCACTAGCACCAACAACAATGATTTTATGAGCACACCTATTGCTCCACCTGTGGCTGAAAATACTTTCTTTGAGACAAAACCTACTTTGCTCAATCTTGTTATGTGAGAGCAATTTTCTGGTATTGGTAATGAAGATGCTGCTTCCCATCTAAATAACTTTGTTGAACTTTGTGAGATGCAAAAGCATAAGGATATAGATGGTGATATTATTAAGCTGAAATTGTTTCCTTTCTCTTTGAGAGGAAAAGCTAAAGAGTGGTTGAATTCCTTAACTAGGAATAGTATTGATTCTTGAACTAAGTGCAAAGATGCTTTTATTGGAAAATACTATCCTCATGCTAAGATTATATCTATGAGAAGTGAAATAATGAAGTTTAAACAACTTGATAATGAGCATGTTGCTCAAGCTTGGGAAAGAATGAAATCTTTGGTAAAGAATTGTCCCACTCATGGACTGACTGCTTGGATGATCATCCAAACTTTTTATGCAGGATTGAACTATTCTTCAAGGAACCTATTGGATTTAGCTGCTGGAGGTACCTTTATGACCATCACGTTGGGTGCTGCAACAAAACTTTTGGACAATATGATGGTTAATTATTCTGAATGGCATACTGAGAGAGCTCCACAAGGTAAGAAGGTAAATTCTGCTGAGGAAACCTCCTCCTTGAGTGATAAGATTGATATAATTATGTCTATGCTTGTTAATGGGAAAGCCCATATTGATCCAAATAATGTTCCTTTAGCCTCTTTGGTTGCTCAAGAAGAGCAAGTTGATGTGAACTTCATAAGAAATAACAACTTTGGCAACAATGCTTATGGTAATAATGCTTATAGGAACAATGTTGGCAACAACAATTATAAGCCATATCATCCCAACAATGGTAATGCTTATGGAAATTCTTACAACAATAATAAGAGTGCTCCCTCTGAACTTGAAGTTATGCTTAAAGAGTTTATTAGTAAACAAACCGCTTTCAATAAAACTACTAAGGAAAAACTCTCTAATGTTGAAAGAAATATAGCATCTTTGGCTGAAGCTCAATCTACTTTGAATAAAATGGCTGCTAAACCTGAAACTAATGAGAATCCCTTTGCAGCCACTAATGCTATACAAGTAAGAATTGATGAAAATGTTAGACTATTAGCTGAATTACATGCTAAGTGGGAAAGAGAAGATGAAATTGCTAGAAACATTAGTGTTTCTACTATCACCACCACTAGTGTTGAGGCTAGTAATAGTTCTACTACTTTAGATGATAAAGTTGATTTTGATCTTGATGGTTGCAACATCTCTGAAGTTATTAAGTTCCTACAAAAGCTTGCTAAAAGTCCTAATGCTAGTGCTATGAACATGGCTTTTACAAAACACATTACTGATGCTCTCATAAAGATTAAAGAAGAAAAGATGAAACATAAAGCTTCTATTCCTATAAAACAAGAAGATGGTTGGGAACCCATCATTAATATGAAAGTGAATGACTTTGATTTCAAAGCTTTATGTGATCTTGAAAGTAGTGTTTCTATTATGCCTAGAAGGATTTATGAAATGCTTGATTTGCATCCTCTTGAAGTTTGCCATTTGAATGTCCCACTTGATGATAATGCTAAAAAGAAACTCATGGGGAGTCTTAATGATGTTCTTATTATGGTTAACGATTCCTATGTCCCCGTTGATTTCTATGTTTTGGATGTTGAATACAATGCTTCTTGTCCTATTACTTTGGGAAGACCTTTTCTTAGAACTGTTGGTGCCATCACTGATATGAAAGAAGGCACCATTAAATATTAACTCCCACTCAAGAAAGGTATAGAAAATTTCCGTAAAAAGAGAGAAAATATTTCTTTTGCTTCTCCTATGAAAACAAATTTGGTCTTAATGCTTCTTCATTTGAAAACACTTGATTCTTTCTTTGCTTCTTATGACTAACTTAAAGGCGTTAAAGAAAAGTACTTGTTGAGAGATAACCCAAGAGTTT
This sequence comes from Avena eriantha, assembly GCA_910589775.1. Taxonomy (NCBI): domain Eukaryota; kingdom Viridiplantae; phylum Streptophyta; class Magnoliopsida; order Poales; family Poaceae; genus Avena; species Avena eriantha. Next base: position 116,111,954 of record OU342741.1, read on the forward strand.
TAGTTGAGTCTTGGAAGTTATTACCTCTGTAATAACCTCTCCTTATCCTTTTTATTTTCTTTTTGTGCCAAGAGTAACCTCTAATGAGAGTGAAGTAATGATTGGGAAAGTTGCTGTTCCAAAACAGATTTTTGTGCTTCACCGTAAAAATTCGTGAGAGAGCTCTGTATGTCGGATTGAGCTGTAATTTTTTGTGCTAGCAACTCCAAGAATTAGTATTTATGCTCGATAGTGGGTTCATGCCTCTGGTAATCTGGGGAAGTGACAGAAATCTCTAAGGTACTAGATGTACTGTTGCTACTAGGGATAAAACAACAATCCTTTGTTCATAGAACAATCGTATTGTTTACTTTACACGCAGTTCGTAAAACAATAATCTGTTGCTTGAAACTTAATACTGGAGGGGGTTCAGATGATAACCTGAAGGTGGATTATTAGTCATAGATGCAGTTGGATGGCGGTCTATGTATTATGTTGTAATGCCCAATCAAGTCTCAAAGGAGTCAAGATGATTAGTATATGCATGTATTGCTTTCTCGGTGTTTGTCAATTGCCCCGCTGTAATTTGTTCACCCAGCATGTAATCTATCTAAGGAGAGCCACCTCTAGTGAACTATGGATCCCGGTCCTTTTTCTTTACATACAATCTATAAACTGTTTCTGCTTTGTGTTTATTTTTTGCAAACTTTTCCTTCTTTCCATTCGATACGTTTAATTCTTTGTACTCTGCAAAACACGGTGAGATTGACAACCTCATCACAAGTTGGGGACGAAGTTCTGTGGTTGTGCTGTGTAGGTCTCCACATTGCAACTAGCACCGGTAGTGCGCCCTACCAAATCTCAGCTAGTAACACCTTTGGGGTGTTTCCTTGCTCCTACTGGTTCGATTAAACCTTGGTTTCATAACTGAGGGAAAACTTTCTGTTGTGCTCATCATACCTTCCTCTTGGGGTTCCCAACGAGCTCTACGTTGATCGTCGAGTGCATCAATGGACAGAAAGGTTTCAGATACACCGGTTGGGAAATTGTCCATCTAAGGTGGTCCAGTATTTTTTAAAAATGGGTTAGTACCAATGCCAAACTTTAATTCTGTGGTTGCTTCAGAGAACACCCCGATTTCGGCACCTCAAAAATGGAAATTGGCTATTTCGTGCGTCGAAAAGGAAACTTCTCCTGGAATATCGTAAGACATCCCAAGATGCACATGTGTGCACAATATGTGCACATTCTGACAAACTATGCATTGATTCTAGCCATAACATTGGTGTTTTGACCTAAATGCCATGAAACCTCGAACATGATAGGTCATTATGTGAAGGATTTTTTATGATGTTTGCAATTTTTCAAGTTCAATATTTTTCCTTGCAACTATGACACATGATATGACACCACGCGAAGGTTTCACATTGTTTGGGTCATTTTTGAATTTCTTATGCCCGTTTCAAACTATGTTCAAAACGCCGGGCATGAAACTTCTTAGCCCGGGGCTGAGCCTCGCTGAACTTGAAGTGGATATCTGATGAAATAGCATGTTGTGAACCTATAAATGATTTTAAAAAAAATTCACAAGCATTATATCATGTACTTGTAGTTCAAATCTAGGCAACCTCCAACCGATTCGGCAGGATTTTGTCTTTTTCATGAGGGATGGTCGGAAAGGTTCCAGATACACCGGTTGGGAAATTTTCCACCTAAGGTGGTCTAGTATTTTTGAAAAATGGGATGGTACCAATGCCAAACTTTAATTTGGTGGTTGCTTCACAGGACACCCCGATTTCGGCACCTCGAAAATGGAAATTGGCTATTTCATGCGTTGAAAAGGAAAACTTCTTCCTGCAACATCGTAAGCCATCCCAAGATGCACATGTGTGCACAATATGGGCACATTATCACAAACTATTCCCTGATTCTAGCCATAACATTGGTGGTTTGACCTAAATGCCATGAAACCTTGAACATGATAGGTCATTTTGTGAAGGATTTTTTATGATGTTTGCAATTTTGCAAATTCAATATTTTTCCTTGCAACTATAACACATAATATGACACCACATGAAGGTTTCACATTGTTTGGATCATTTTTGAATTTCTTATGCCCGTTTCAAACGAGTTAGTGCATTTTTAATTAAAAATGGTAAAATTGTTAATAGTTTGTATAGTTAGAATAAATATTTTTGAAAACAGAAAATGATTTTGGATTAGTTATTTAAATAGATGCACTTTCCTGTTGAAAGTTTTTTCAAATTCCAAATTATGCAATAAATATTTGTTAATGCAATTTTATTTGAAAATAGTAAAATTGTATAGTTAAAATAAAAATATTTGAAAACAGAAAATGGTTTTTGATTAGTTATTTTAATTGAAGCACTTTTCCTGTTAAAAGTTTTTTGAAATTCTAAATAAATAATCATTTGAAATTGAAACATCTTATTAATTAAAGAAGAAAAGAAATTTGAAAAGGGCGGGAACACCAAAAGTTTGCCAAAAAGCTGAAAAAGGGGTCATCGGTCCCGGTTCGTCCTACCAACCGGGACCAATGACCCTGGGTGCGCGCGTTGCACGTGACAGCCCAGCAACGCTCCCCGCCCAGACCTTTGGTCTCGGTTCGTCCCACCAACCGTGACCAAAGGCTCAATGGGCTCGGTTGGTGTAATAAACCAGGACCAAAGGCCTGTACTAAATAACTGTTGCCCCTCCTTCTTCTTCCCCATCCACTTCACTCGCAAAACGCCTAAGGAAAATCACGTGCGGAGCAGAACGACACCGTCAGGCTGCCGAATTTTCGAGCCATCGCCCTCTTCATCGTCGACCGTGCCGCTCGAGCCCGCGCCGCTCCGCCTCCGACGCCGTCGCCCCTACACCTTGATATGTCCATTTGGCATCACTATTCTATGTCATAATTCACTGTTATTCATTGATATATTTCGTATTGAGAGGTGATACTTATGTTATTTCATCTGTTTTTGCATGGTTGATGACTTTTGGAGCATGGACCGTTGCAGTTAGGATTCTGATGGAAAAGGTGCTGCTTGGAGGCAAAATTCGCGAAGTTCAGAAAATCTGGGAAAATATACGGAAATACCTATTTTCCAGAAGACGAAGGAAGCCAGAAAGGGGGCTGGAGATGGGCCATAGGGGGCCCACACCACCCCCTGGCGCGGGCAGCCCTAGGCCACGCCAGCAGGTGGTGTGGCCATCCTGGCCCACTCCAGGCACTCCCCTCTGGCGTATATTATCCTCCCGAAACCCTAAGACTCGAGGAGTGACCACAGAAAGATTCCGCCGCCTCTACGGGGCAGAAAACACCGAGAGAGAAATATCTTTCAGGCAGACAAATTTCTGCCGAGGGAATTCCTTCCCGGAGAGGGGAGATCGTCGCCATCAACACCACCATCAAGCTGGACTTCATCGGGATTGTCATCATCATCATCACCACCATCATCACCATCAGCACCCTCCTCACCATCTCCTTATTGCTGTAACAATTGGGTTGAATCTTGCATAGTTCATAGGGGAAACTTTCCCGGTGTTGATTACGCTTTGTAGTTGATGCTATTGAGTGAACCGTTGAATTATTGTTTATGTTCAGATTGTTATACATCATTATTCCATCTCTGATCATGATCCATATGATGTCTTGTGAGTAGTTCGTTTTGTTCTTTAGGACATGGGAGAAGTCATGTTATTAGTAGTGGAGTTGTGTTGAGAAAGATTCAATAGATTGTTATTTAAGTTGTGGTGTACTTATTCTAGTGGTGTCATGTGAACATCGACTACATGACACTTCACCTATATGGGCCTAGGGGAATGCATTGTGTATTTGGCTACTAATCGTAGGGGTTGCCGGAGTGACAGAAACCTGAACCCCCGTTAGGAAACCATTGCACAAGGGACGTAAGGGTCTTAGAGTTTAAAGCTGTGGTTAGGTTTCTACCTTAATTACTTTCTTGTACTTATGGATGTTTGCAACGAGTATAATCACAAGTATGTATTAGTCCTAGGAAGGTCGGTACATTAGCACAGGTTCACCCACACAACACTTAGCAAACTAGAGAAGATTAATCGACTATATGAAGCGAAAGGACTTGACAGTCTTCCCATGTGTCCTCGAGAACGTTTGGTCATCTTAAGTAATACAACCGGCTTGTCCCTTGCTGCATAAAGGATTGGACCACTTGCTGCATTTATTCCTACTGTCTTTTATTTACTCGTACTTTGTTTACTTGCTTTATCGAAAACCCCTAAAAATCCGTTTGCTATGTATTTGCAGAGAATTCCTGATACATACCACTAGCCAACACATTTTGCTCCTCGTTGGGTTCGACACTCTTACTTATCGAAAATACTGCGATACACCCCCGATACTTGTGGGTCATCAAGACTATTTTCTGGCGCCGTTGCCGGGGAGTGAAGCGCTATTGGAGAGTGGAACTGGTAAAGGAAACTTCTACTGTGAGTATTGTTTACTTCTGCTAGTTGCTTTATTTTCGTTATGGATAATTCGCTGAGTTTCTTATTTGGTAATGCTACTACCACTGCTAAGGTAGTAGATAAGCCACCACCTGTTGAGAATGATGTTTTTAAAATACCTACAAGAATTATTGATCATGTTATGGATAATGAAGGAAATATGCCCTGAGAGGCAATAATAAAGTTGTTATTATGTATTCCTTATATATGATAGATGTTTATTTTGCTTGATAGAATTGTATTGATCGGAAACATCAATACATGTGTGTTTAATAAACAAAAAGGGTTCCTAGTTATGCCTCTCTTATAGACTAGCTTGTTGATTAACAAGATCATCAAGGTTTCCTGATCATGGACATTGGATGTTGTTAATAACAAGGCCACAACATTTGTGAAATGATGTGATGAACATTCATCCGAAGTATAGCACTACGATAAAGTCATTATGTTTATATTGCTATAACATCGTACGAAGTAATCTTTATCCTTAGACCATGAGATCATGTTAATTGCTAACACCTGAAGAGTATCTTGATAACATCAAACGTCACACCGTATCAGGGTGACTATACAGATGGGTTCAGTACTACGAAGGTGTTATGTTGAGGCTCATGTGAAAGAACATTTCATGTTTTCCTATGTTTTGCGTGTTAGATAACACTACTATGGAGACTTTTCATGTGTGCTAAGTGTGTAGGAAGTTTTGAGGGTGGGCGGATAATCCGCCCCACCAAGGGCCGGATAATCCGGCCTACCTCATCTCTCAAGGAAGCCAAGGTGCGTCGTTCTGGGTCCAGTCAAATTTTCTCCCGGAAAATCCGAACTGGGGCGGTTTTTCTGCCCGAGACTCAGAATATCCGGCAGATAATACGCCCCACCCTCAGAGCGTCGCGCCGAGCTTGCCCTTGATCAACTTCTAGGGGCCGGATTATCCGGTCCTATGCGAAGGCTGGATTATCCGGATCAAGAGTGGAATTTTTCAATCCCGATGATGGATAGATATACTCTGGGCCCTCTCGGTGATATCACATTGAGATAGCTTGCAAGCAAGTGATGTGATCACTAGAATGTTATATGACGGGAACGAGAAAAGAGTGCATGTCGGTAATGAGATCAAACTAGGTATTTGGATACCGATGATCCAATCTCGGACATGTATTATATCATGAGACAAAGGGATTAGATTACAAGCATTAAAGGTTCTCACGATCACAGAAGTCATCGTTGAATATGCAGGAGTCAGTATGGATCTCCAGGTCCCGCTTTTGACTATTGATCTAAGAGGAGTCTCAATCATGTCTGCATTATTCGCGAACCGTAGGGTGACACACTTAAGAGTTATCGGACACCATTTTGGAGCACATATGTTTCAGACGAAAGAATTGCAAAGCGCAGGAATTGTTTCGATAGAAACTGGAAATTGTTTCGGGTGAAATTGCAGAAAGTGGTTCTTCATGTGATATTGAAATATTGCAAGGAGTTATATGTGAATGTTTGTTAATTAAAGTAATTAACAAAATTCTGAATAAATTTAATAAAAGAGTTTTATTAAATAAGAGAGCATTTAAAGTGGGGACTTTAAAAGGGAATGTGAAGAGGCATTTTAAAGTGGAGGGGTTACCACCACATGAATGGAGGAGGTGAAGGGGCACCCCCATGCGCCGGCCATGGTGGAGGGGCACCCCCTCCTCCTATAAAAGGCCACCCTCTCCCTCTTTCCTCACACCTCCTTCTGAAGGATCTCTCTCCCCCTCTAGAATTATTCTCCCATGGTCTCGGATTAGCGAGATACATGTTCCCGGTGGCATTTCGTCTGGAAGGAGTTGATGCTTCCGCTGGATCGCTGGAGCGAGGAGGTGGAGGTTGTCCAGTGGCTTGAACGTGTGTGCGAGTACGGATGTGCTGCTGAGTTGCGGCGCTCGACTTCCTCACGATCTTGAGATCGACAAGTGTACAACTACATCAACCACGAGTTCATACTTGTTAACAAAACTCGTTGTCTTTGAGGGTAAGTTCTTGTTGGATGTATGTCCACCCGTTGCTTTGTACCTAGTAGATAGATCTTGGCGTGTAGTTCTCATCATAGGAAATTTTTGTTTTCTATGCTGCGGACCCAACAGTGGTATCAGAGCCTGATCTACGCGTAGGTGCTTAGCACGGGTAGTACACATATGTTTATATGTGGGCGATGATGATCATGTTATTGCATCTTCTTTGTATTTTGGATATTGGTGGCATAGTGGGATGAAGCGGCCCGGACCAACCTTACATGTCATCGTACATGAGACCGATTCCACGACTGACATGCAACTTGTTTTGCATAAGTGGCTGGCGGGTGTCTGTCTCTCCTACTATAGTTAATATCTGATTTACAACGAGTTGCTAATAACTTGGTTATCCTCGTTGTGGTTCATGTTCGTAGGTGAGAACGGTTCTATCTCCAAAAGCCCTAAGCCACGTAAAACCTGCAATTGATAAATTAGAGGCGTCTAGTTTAGATCGTTGCTGGGCTAGTATATTGATATGGTATTGTTGTAAGTAGATGTATGATAGATACTCTTACAACACATTCAACGTGTAAGTTCCATAGACCTTGGCCTTACACACAAAGGAATGATAGAGATCATACCACGATGCAAATGATAGAGATCAAATGCATGGACCATATCATCTCACTTTGAACATTAGATGTTAGCATCTTATACTGCTAGTTTGGCGCTTTTGGTAGCATTGTAAGATGATCCCTCATTTAGATATCAAGATAAAATGTGTTCTTCCTTGAGTATGCACCGTTCTATGGATCGTGTTTCGAGACATCACGTGATGATCGGGTGTACTCGACTCTACGCTTTCATACAACGGGTGTAACACAGTTTTACACACGCGAGTACTAAGGTTCTTACTTCGTGAGCCTAGCATGTACAGACATGGCCTCGGAACACGGACCGAAAGGTTAAGCATGAGTCATATAGTTGATATGATGCCCATATAGATGCTCACCTTTGAAGCTACACCGACTCACGTGATGATCGGACTTGGTGTAGTGGATTTGGTTCATGTAATCACCAAAAAGGCACGAGGGATGTCATTTTTGAGTGGGAGTTCATTAGTAATTTGGATTAGTTGAACTCACTCTATCATATACTTAGTCTAAATAAACTTTACAAATTCTGTTGTACATGGCACCACCTGCTTTTAATTTGAATGTGTTCATGGAGAAAGAGAAACTTGCTGCGAATGGTAGCAACTTCACCAACTGGGCTATGAATTTGAAGATTATCCTCACTGCTACACAAAAGCAATATGTGCTAGATGCGCCGCTAGGCCCCCACCAGCTCCTAATGCCCCTGACAAGTAAAAGAATGTCTATGTGACTCGTTAGGAGGACCACAACTTAGTTCATTGCGGCATACTGTATGGGCTAGAGCCAGAACTTCGAAAGCGTTTCGAAAATGGCAATGCCTTTGATACCATGGGAGAATTGAAAATGATTTTCGATACCCATGCTGCCGTAGAGAGTTATAATGCTTCTGAAAAGTTCTTCAGCTGCAAAATGGAGGAAAACAGCTCCGTTAGTGAGCACGCACTCAAAATGTATGGGTACGCCGATAAGCTTGTGTCCTTGGGAATAATGATTCCCAATGACTTAGGCATATATCATGTTCTCCAATCTCTGCCACCTAGCTACAAGAGCTTCGTGATAAACTATAATATGCAGGGCATGAAGAAGACTCTTCTTGAGCTTCTATCAATGCTTAAGACTGCAGAAGTGGAGATTAGGAAAGAACATCAAGTGTTGATGATCAATAGGACCATCGGTTTCAAGAAGGACAAGAAAGGCAAGCACAAGGGAAAGAAGGGCGGCAAATCTGTTGGCGCGCCTGAAAAGAAACCCCGAGCTAGGCCTAAGTCTAACACCGAGTGCTACTATTGCAAGGGGACTGGCCATTGGAAGCGCAACTGCCCCAAGTATTTGGCGGACAAGAAGGCCGGCAAGGCAAACAAAGGTATATGTGATATACATGTTATTGATGTGTACTTGACTAGTACTCGCAGTAGCACCTGGGTATTTGATACGGGATCAGTTGCTAATATATGTAACTCGGTTCAGGGGCTGCGGAACAAGCGACAACTAGCAACGGATGAGGTCACAATGCGGGTCGGCAATGGATCAAGAGTTGATGTGATCGCCGTCAGAACGCTGCCTCTCCATATGCCATCGAGATTAGTTATAAACCTGAATAATTGTTATTTGGTGCCTGCACTTAGCATGAACATTGTATCCGGATCGTGTTTGATGCAAAGTGGTTATTCGTTTAAATCTGAAAACAATGGTTGTTCGATTTATATGGATAATATCTTTTATGGTCATGCACCTGTGTTGAATGGTTTATTTCTAATGGATCTCGATAGTAATATTACGCACATTCATAATGTTAATGCTAAAAAGATTAAACTTGATGATGATATATCTGCATGTATGTGGCACTACCATCTAGGTCATATTGGCGTTAAACACATGAAGGAATTCCATTCTGATGGACTTTTGGAATCACTTGATTTTGAATCATTTGATACATGTGAGCCATGCCTTATGGGCAAGATGACTAGAACGCCGTTTTCCGGTTCAATGGAACGGGCGACAGATTTATTGGAAATCATACATACTGATGTGTGTGGACCAATGAGTGTGTCGGCCCGAGGTGGATATCGTTATTTTGTTACTTTCCTGGATGATTTGAGTAGATACGGGTATATCTATTTGATGAAACCCAAATCGTAAACTTTTGAAAAGTTCAAGGAATTTCAGAATGAAGTGGAAAACCATCGTAACAGAAAGATCAAATTTCTACGGTCTGACCGTGGAGGAGAGTATCTAAGTTACGAGTTTAGCACACACATGAAAGAGTGTGGAATAGTTTCACAACTCACGCCTGCCGGAACACCACAACGTAATGGTGTGTTGGAACGTCGTAATCGTACCTTATTGGATATGGTTCGATCTATGGTGTCTCTGACTGACTTGCCACTGTCATTTTGGGGTATGCACTAGAAACAGCTGCATTCACTTTAAATCGGGCACCATCTAAATCCGTTGAAACGACACCATATGAATTATGGTTTGCAAACAAACCTAAGCTGTCATTTCTTAAAGTTTGGGGATGCGATGTTTATGTGAAGAAACTTCAGCCGGATAAACTCGAACCCAAAGCGGAAAAATGCGTCTTCATAGGATACCCTAAGGAAACGATTGGGTATACCTTCTATCACAAATCCTAGGGCAAGGTTTTTGTTGCCAATAATGGATCCTTTCTTGAGAAGGAGTTTCTCGCGAAAGGTGTGAGTAGTCGGAAGGTAGAACTCGAAGAGGTTATTGAACCTTCTCTTCATGAAATGGCGAGTAGCGTAGCACCGGAAGTTGTTTCGGAGTTGACTTCACCTAATGAAGAGAGAGCTAATTATATTGATCATGAAACTCCGAAAGAGGACACTACCGAACCTCGCAGGTCAAGCAGGACACGTGCAGCTCCTGAACTGTACAACAATCCTATTGTGAATTTCATGGTTGATGAAATGGATGACCCTACGACGTGTGAAGAAGCGATGATGAGCCTGGATTCCAACAAATGGCTAGAAGCCATGAAATCCGAGATGGAATCCATGTACGAGAACCAAGTTTGGACCTTGGTGGACTTACCTCACGATCGAAAGGCCGTTGAGAATAAATGGATTTTCAAAAGAAAAACTGATGCTGATGGTAATGTGACCATCTATAAGGCTCGACTTGTCGCAAAGGGGTTTCGACAAATTCAAGGAGTTGACTACGATGAGACATTCTCTCCCATAGCGATGCTTAAGTCAGTAAGGATTATGTTAGCAATTGTTGCGTATTTCGATTATGAAATATGACAGATGGAAGTCAAAACAGCATTTCTCAATGGTAATATTGAAGAAGAGTTGTATATGATACAACGTAAGGGTTTTGTCGATCCTAAGGATGCTAATAAGGTATGCAAACTTCAGCGATCCATCTATGGACTGAAGCAAGCATCCCGGAGTTGGAATCTCTGCTTTGATGAGGTGATAAAAGAGTTTGGATTTGTCCAAACTTATGGAGAGGCTTGTATTTACAAGAAAGTGAGTGGGAGCAATGTGGCATTTATGATATTATATGTGGATGACATATTATTGAGTGGAAATTATATAGATCTTTTAAACTGTGTTAAAAGTTATCTAAACAGCAAATTTTCGATGTAAGACCTTGGTGAAGCGTCATATATATTAGGCATTAAAATCTATAGAGATAGATCAAGGCGCCTAATTGGGCTATCACAGAGTACATACCTTGATAAGATATTAAAGAAGTTTAATATGGACAGAAGTAAGAAGGGGTTCTTACCTATGTTGCAAGGCAAGACATTGAGTAAGACTCAAAGTCCGGCTACGGCGGAAGAAAGAGAGATGATGGATAAGATCCCCTATGCCTCGGCCATAGGCTCTATTATGTATGACATGCTATGTACAAGACCGGATGTGGCACATGCTATTAGTTTGACTAGTAGGTACCAATCTGATCCAGGTTCGGAACACTAGATAGCGGTCAAGAACATCCTCAAGTACTTGAGAAGAACTAGGGATATGTTTCTTGTATACGGAGGTGAAGAAGAGCTAGTCGCTAAGTGTTATGTCGATGCTAGTTTTGACACCAATCCGGATGACTCTAAGTCTCAATCCGGATACGTATTTCTCTTGAACAGAGCAGTAGTTAGTTGGAGGAGTTCCAAACAACCTGTGGTGGCTGATCAACGACAGAGGCGGAATATGTTGCTGCTTCAGAAGCGGCGCAGGAAGCGGTTTGGATGAAAGAGTTCATTACGGAACTAGGTGTGGTTCCTAGTGCATTGGACCCAATGGTGATCTATTTTGACAACAATGGAGCCATAGCCAACGCAAAGAAACCGAGGTGTCACAAGAATTCCAAGCATATTAAGCGCCAGTTTCACTCCATCCGCGAGCATGTCAAGGATGGAGATATAAAGATTTGTAAAGTACACACGAACCTAAATGTAGCAGATCCATTGACTAAAACTCTCCCTAGGGCAAAACATGATCAACACCAGAACTCCATGGGTGTTAGATTTATCACTATGTGAACTATATTATTGTCTCTAGTGAAAGTGGGAGACTGAAGGAAATATGCCCTGAGAGGCAATAATAAAGTTGTTATTATGTATTCCTTATACATGATAGATGTTTATTTTACATGCTAGAATTGTATTGATCAGAAACATCAATACATGTGTGTTTAATAAACAAAAAGGGTTCCTCGTTATGCCTCTCTTATAGACTAGCTTGTTGATTAAGAAGATGATCAAGGTTTCCTGATCATGGATATTGGATGTTGTTAATAACAAGGTCACAACATTGGTGGAATGATGTGATGAACATTCAATCGAAGTATTGAAGGAAATATGCCCTGAGAGACAATAATAAAGTTGTTATTATATATTCCTTGTATATGATAGATGTTTATTTTGCATGCTATAATTTTATTGAGAGGAAACATCAATACATGTGTGTTTAATAAACAAAAGGGGTTCCTAGTTATGCCTCTCTTATAAACTAGCTTGTTGATTAACAAGATGATCAAGGTTTCCAGATCATGGACATTGGATGTTGTTAATAACAAGGTCACAGCATTTGTGAAATGATGTGATGAACATTCATCCGAAGTATAGCATTACGATGAAGTCATTATGTTTATATTGCTATAACATCATACAAAGTAGTCTTAGTCCTTAGACCATGAGATCATGTTAATTGCTAACACCGGAAGAGTATCTTGATAACATCAAACGTCACACCGTAACAGGGTGACTATAAAGGTGGGTTCAGTGCTATGAAGGTGTTATGTTGAGGCTCATGGATCAAGAGTGGAATTTGTCAATCCCGATGACGGATAGATATACTCTAGGCCCTCTCGGTGATATCACATTAAGATAGCTTGCAAGCAAGTGATGTGATCACTAGAATGTTATATCACGGGAACGAGAAAAGAGTGCATGTCGGTAACGAGATCAAACTAGGTATTTGGATACCGATGATCGAATCTCGGACATGTATTATATCATGAGACAAAGGGATTAAATTGCTGACGTTAAAGGTTCTCACGATCACAGAAGTCATCGTTGAATATGCAGGAGTCAGTATGGATCTCCAGGTCCCGCTTCTGATTATTGATCTGAGAGGAGTCTCAATCATGTCTGTATTATTCGCGAAACATAGGGTGACACACTTAAGGGTTGCCGGACACCGTTTAGGAGCACATATGTTCCAGACAAAAGGTTTGCAAAGCGCAGGAAATGTTTCGATAGAAACCGGAATTCTTTCGGGTGAAATTGCAGAAAGTGGTTCTGCATGTGATATTGAAATGTTGCAAGGGGTTTTATGTGAATGTTTGTTAATTAAAGTAATTAACAAAATTCTGAATAAAATAAATAAAAGAGTTTTATTAATTGAGAGTTGCATTTAATTTGGTGGAAATTAAATACATGTGAGTGGGATTTTGGGTGGAGGCCATGTTTATGTGAGTGGAGGTTCACCACATGAATGAAGGAGGGGAGTAGTCCCCCCCCTTATGCGCCGGCTATGGGAGGGGAGTTGTCTCCCTCCCTCCTATATAAAGCCCCCTTCTCCCCTCTCACAAATGACACCTCCTCGTGAAGGATCTCTCTCCCCCTCTAGATATTCCCTCGTGGTCTCGGATTAGCGAGATACATGTTCCAGGTGGCCTTGCGTCTGGAAGGAGTTGCTGCTTCCGCTGATTCGCTGGAGCGAGGAGGTGGAGGTTGTCCGGTGGCTTGAACGTGTGTGCGAGGACGGATGCGCTGCTAATTTGCGGCGCTCGGACTTCCACACGATCTTCAGATCGGCAAGCGTACGACTACATCAACCACGAGTTCCTACTCGTTAACAAAACTCGTTGTCTTTGAGGGTAAGTTCTCCATGGATTTATGTCCACCCGTTGCTCTGTATCTAGTAGATAGATCTTGGCGTATAGTTCTCATCGTAGGAAATTTTTTGTTTTCTATGCTGTGGACCCAATAGTGGTATCAGAGCGTGATCTATGCGTAGGTGCTTTGCACGGGTAGTACACATATGTTTATATGTGGGCGATGATGATCATGTTATTGCATCTTCTATGTACTTTGGATATTGGGGGCATAGTGGGATGAAGCGGCCCGGACCAACCTTACATGTCATCGTACATGAGACCGGTTCCACGACTGACATGCAACTTGTTTTGCATAAGTGGCTGGCGGGTGTCTGTCTCTCCTACTATAGTCAATATCTGATTTACAACGAGTTGCTAATAACTTGGTTATCCTCGTTGTGGTTCATGTTCGTAGGTAAGACCGGTTCTATCTCCGAATGCCCTAATCCACGTAAAACTTGCAATTGATAAATTAGAGGCGTCTAGTTTAGATCGTTGCTGGGCTAGTGTCTTGATATGGTATTGTTGTAAGTAGATGTATGATAGATACTCTTACAACTCACTTAACGTGTAAGTTCCATAGACCTTGGCCTTACACATAAAGGAATGATAGAGATCATACCACGATGCAAATGATAGAGATCAAATGCATGGACCATATCACCTCACTTCACACATTAGATGTTAGCATCTTATATTGCTAGTTTGGCGCTTTTGGTAGCATTATAAGATGATCCCTCATTAGATATCAAGATAAAATGTGTTCTTCCTTAAGTATGCACCGTTCTATGGATCGTGTTTTGACGCATCACGTGATGATCGGGTGTTCTCAACTCTACGCTTTCATACACGGGTGTAAGACAGTTTTACACACGCGAATACTAAGGTTCTTACTTGACGAGCCTATCATGTACAGACATGACCTCGGAACACGGACCGAAAGGTTAAGCATGAGTCATATAGTTGATATGATGCCCATATAGATGCTCGCCTTTGAAGCTACACCGACTCACGTGATGACCGGACTTGGTGTAGTGGATTTGGTTCATGTAATCACCAAAAGGACACGAGGGATGTCGTTTTTGAGTGGGAGTTCATTAGTAATTTGGATTAGTTGAACTCAATCTATCATAAACTTAGTCTAAATATATTTTACAAATTCTGTTGTAGATGGCACCACCTGCTTTTAATTTCAATATGTTCATGGAGAAAGAGAAACTTGCTGCGAATGGTAGCAACTTCACCAACTGGGCTATGAATTTGAGGATTCTCCTCACTGCTGCACAAAAGCAATATGTGCTAGAGGCGCCGCTAGGCCCCCCACCAGCTCTTGATGCCCCTGACGAGGAAAAGAATGTCTATATAACTCGTCAGGAGGACCACGACTTAGTTCATTGCGGCATACTGTATGGGCTAGAGCCAGAACTTCGAAAACGTTCGAAAATGGCAATGCCTTTGATACCATGGGAGAATTGAAAATGATTTTCGATACCCATGCTGCCGTAGAGAGTTATAATGCTTCTAAAAAGTTCTTTAGCTACATGATGGAAGAGAACAGCTCCGTTAGTGAGCACGTACTCAAAATGTCTGGGTACGCCGATAAGCTTGTGTCCTTGGGAATAATGATTCCCAATGACTTAGGTATACATCGTGTTCTCCAATCTCTGCCACCTAGCTACAAGAGCTTCGTGATGAACTATAATATCCAGGGCATGAAGAAGTCTCTTCCTGAGCTTCTGTCAATGCTTAAGACTGCAGAAGTGGAGATTAGGAAAGAACATCAAGTGTTGATGATCAATAAGACCACTGGTTTCAAGAAGGACAAGAAAGGCAAGCAGAAGGGAAAGAAGGGCGGCAAAATCTGTTGGCGCGCCTGAAAAGAAACCCCGAGCTAGGCCTAAGTCTAACACCGAGTGCTACTATTGCAAGGGGACTGGCCATTGGAAGCGCAACTGCCCCAAGTATTTGGCGGACAAGAAGGCCGGCAAGGCAAACAAAGGTATATGTGATATACATGTATTGATGTGTACTTGACTAGTACTCGCAGGTAGCACCTGGGTATTTGATACGGGATCAGTTTGCTAATATATGTAACTCGGTTCAGGGGCTGCGGAACAAGCGAAAACTAGCAAGGGATGAGGTCACGATGCGGGTCGGCAATGGATTCAAGAGTTGATGTGATCGCCGTCGGAATGCTGCCTCTCCA